>CATQJL010000112.1:47215599-47434856 GCA_958299035.1 Cylicocyclus nassatus | reverse complement strand
AAGCAGTGGTATCAACGCAGAGTACTGGTATAATGGCAAGAAACTGTTGATTCTGAAGATTTGATAGTTTAATTGTTGATTGTTGTGAATTCCCGAAAATCAACAAAATTCATATTTTGACTGCTGCAAATTTTCCAAAAATTGCCTTTTCAAATAACTAAATTCTGTTACTTGAATCCTCGAAATATCAAAATCGGTATTGCAGGAAACTCGAAAATCGACAAAAATGTTGGCATGGATCACAAAAACTGATGAAAACAACATTTCAAAAGTTTGAAAATCAAAAAAATACATATTTTGAAGCTCGAAAATTGATAACATCGATATTTTGAGGACTCGAGATTCAACAAAATCAATACTTTACAAGCTTCAGGCACCCAAAAATCCGTTTTTTGGACATTCGAGAAGCGATAAAATCGATATTTTGGAGGTTCGAAAGTCGAAATAATCGATACTTTGGAGCCTCGAGAATTGGTAAAAAAAAGTATGTTGAGTACTTGTAAATAAAATCGATATCTTGACGACTTGGAAATCGATAAAATCAATAATGTACAGGCTCCTGGCCCAAAAATACGTTTTATGAACGTCAAAATATCGACCGAATTGTTATCCTCGGAGGCTAGAAAATCGACAAAACCGATTTTTGGAGGCTTCAAGTGACACACATCGTTATTCTGAATATCTATGCGTCAATAATATCGAGGTCTCGATGCTTCGACTACCGACGAAATTGAGGTTTTGATCACCCGGGAATCAACGAAATCAATATTTCGGAGACTCGGGAACCGATAATATCGGCATTTGAGGGCTGAAAGCATGCTCAGGCAAGAATACGGGCTAATCGTGGTGCTCAATAATTAACCGAAAAAACTCTATAGAGCTGCGATGGGGGTACTGACCATCGTATACAAAATGACAGAAAAAGTCTATGAATTACTCTAGAATAGTTAAATTTTACCAATTCTACCAAGACTGAAGACAATACCATTGACAGGAGGTTATAGAATCGGTTGTGATTTTTTTGACAGCTTTCTACGACTATCCTCTGCACGCACACAAGATTTGAGAATTAAAAGCTGTTTAAAGCAAGTATTAGCATAAACGATTATGCGTACCCCGAACGACTGTGCCCTCAATTCTGGTGGAAGACGGCCTCCGACGTATTAATCTTGACGAAACAGTTGGAAATCCACAACTTTTTTCAAATTTTCTCGGGATCGGGTTGATATTTGGAAAAGAAATTTCTCAAAGATTCGGAAAACCACCAAAAAATTGGAATCCACTCTCACAGGAAGGGTTTTCAGTGACTTATCCCAACGCACTCGCGGCGACTCAATGAAAACCCTTTAAGTGGAAGCAAAATCTAAACATTTGATGGTTTTTAGAATCCTTGTGAAATTTCAATTCCAAAATCAAAATCCGATCACGAGAAAATCTTTTAAACAAAGTTATGGATTTCCGACGGTTTTGTCAAGTTTAATACTTCGGAAGCTGTCTTTTCCACCCGAATTAGGAGCTCAGTTGTAGGTGATTTATATTTATGAACTCCAGGGCGTTTTGAAGATTCTGTAGAGATTAGACATTTCATTTTCCACTCTTTTACCCTAAAAAAATTTTGCAAATTGGAAAAGTTTGCCATTTTTGATTGAAGTGTGCATACTTTTAGCAGTAGAATTTGTATATTTTGTTAGGCATACACACTCTAATTTTTCAGCACTAAGGATTCAAGAATCGCTGAATTTTTTGCAAATCATCAGTGGCGGGGGCCCAGAATTCTGATTTACCAGAAATCATGAGAAAGTATCGATATCCGGTAATGCGTCGGCACTACAATAGCCGGTCGAATTTAGCGCGATTATAAGTTCCGCCAGAACAGCCTCATTTTCTCGGATTTGCCTGAAGCTTGGCTCAGGGCGAGGAGGAGGGTTATTCGATCCCTCGATGCTGCACATCACACTTGTTGTCACTTTGGTTGACTTTCTTCATGCTTTTCTATCAAATTTTGAAGTGATTTTGGAACAAGCGACTCCAAGCTATCTAAATATGTGCCCAAACCTTGCAAAATTCCAAATATTTTGTTGATTGTTTGGTCCCTTATAATACCCTAATTGACCAGCCTGGTTCTAACCATAGCTATAGTGTCCTTACTGCATCGATTAATATCAAGTCTTATCAATATGGTGGCACATAAAGGAAGTTCAAACAAAAGTTGCAGTCCATTTTGATTCCGAAATCATGCTCGGGCCTCATGATTCTTTGGAGAATAGTGGCTACCCTGATTAAGTATCCTAGTGATTATGTGCGTGACGTGACTAATTTTATTGACAGGATAAGAATCGATTCCGGACAATGGGTAACTCAGAACTCATGGTTTTTTACCAAGGATCAGAAAAATCCCTTGCGTATTGTAAAGACCGTACTGAGAGCAAGACTATTGTAAAATCATAATTGTTTAGCATGAAGTTCAACTCACTCAAAATTCAAAGAACAACCTAAGTTCTTTTGATATCCGGTAACGGAAGGGCACTAAATTGCCGGATTTCGAATAGAGCGCGATATCCAGTCGCACCAAGATAGCACCAGGTTCTCAAATTTGCCTGAAATTTGGCTCAGGGGGGGGGGAGGGGCGAGGGTTATTCGATCATACTGCACATCACACTTGTTTCATACGTAACGCCATTTTGTGAGCGTTACTGTGCCCATACTGTAGGGAGTCAAAATTACGTTCCTCTAAACTTCGCCTAGAGAGTTATTTAGCCCGCTGAACATGAATATCGTATTGATTTTTCAAGATAGCGCCGTTTTATTGGGTTGCGTTGTGCACGGTAGATGTGTCAAAGATCCAAATTTGCTCACAACTTTGCCTAGAAGGGTTTTGAAGCATGCTAATTACGAATACCATGCTTGCTAGGCAACAACGCCTTATATTGGAGTTGTGGTGATTTACAGCGTATGAAAAGACGACGCTATTCGGCTATATGGGTCCTGTAATATACTTTCTCCAGGGAGGTTATCTGACATTCTGATCAGAAAATCACATCTTTTTGGCATGAAACGGCCTCCGCGTGTGGGTAGCGATAGGTATATTGTAAGGGTCCAAAACATAGATTTGGCTGGATTTTGGACTAGAGGCGTTTTCCGACATGCTTATCACAAAAATCATTTTCTTTTGGCGAGGTGGGGCCTTTTCATATAGTTAGATGGTAGATATACGGTATGGGGTCGAAACCAAGGATTTGCTCTTTTGTCTAGGAGTGTTGCTTGGCACGCTGAACCTAAGTACTACATTGATTTCTTGAGAGTGCCATTTTCTTCTTACAACTAAACAAACCCCTTTCATGCTTTTCAAGCAATAGACTAAAAAAACTCATGAAACCCTTATCATGCAAAATGACTGTGATATTCGTAATCACCGTACTGGTATACGCCTCTAACGACGTTTTGATCATCTTGAAATCTTGGGCCATCTGCCGTATATCCATCGTAACCCGAGAAAATTGCGGTAACTTGCGAATTTAGTGTGATTGTCATGTCCACGTGCCAAGTAATCTAGGCAAAGATTCGAACAAATCGTGATCTGGATTCCGTAGTGAACCTGCCGTAACCACATACGGAGGGGTTTCTGTGTGGAGGAAGAAGTGTGGTATTTGTGCTCAGCATGTCAGATAGCCTCCACGTTTGAGCGACACAAAATTTTGGAGCGCGGAAGCCGAATAGTGACAATAACATTTTTCCGCGTTCTGGACACCACTATAAAAGAGAGGTCAATTTGTGGACTAATTCTTCTAAACGGTTTCCAGGTAAATCTAACTTTATCCATTGATATTAGTGATCGGCATGTCAAGTTACTCTTCAGAAGTTTCAGCGAAGTTCGTGGCTTTGACTCACTCCTTATACCTATCGTACCCCCAGAAAATGGCACTACCACGCAAAATCAATATGATATCCTGCACTAGCGGGTCGATTAACCTCATTAGAAAGAATTTGAGCAAAATTCACGGCTTTAAAATCTTGGGGCCCAGATATTGGAAAGGCAACTGTAAGGATGAACAGAGCTGGAGTGCACTCAAAACACATAAGACTGCAACAATTACTGTAAGCCGGAATGAAAAACTTCTTGGACAAAATTCAATTCAAACCCATGGCAAGAATTCTAGGGCCCGTGTAGCCGAGTAGCGCCATGTCTTTTCATACGCTGCATATCACCGCTACTCCATTATAAGCTGTTCTTGCCTAGCAATCATGGTATTCGTAATCAGCATGCTTCCAAACCCTTCTAAGCAAGTTGTGAGCAAATTTGGAACTTCACACACTACACCGTACGCAACGCACCCAAGAAGATGGCGCTATCTTGAAAATCCATATGATATTCATGTTCAAAAAATAAATAAAAAATTAATAACTCTCTAGGAGAAGTTCAGAGGAACGTAATTTTGACTCCCTACAATATGGCCACAGTAACGCTCACAAAGTGGCGTTACGTATGAAACAAGTGTCATGTGCAGTATGATCGAATAACCCTCGCCCCCCCCCCCTCTGGGCCAAATTTTAGGCAAATTTGAGAACCTGGTGTTATATTGGTGGGATGGATGCGCTCTATTCGAAATCCGGCAATTTAGTGCCGTTCTGTTACCGAATATCAAAAAAACCTAGGTTGTATTTTCTTGAATTTCGAGTGCGTTGAACTTCATGCCAAAAGTTATAACTTTACAGTAGTTTAGCTCTCACAAGGTAAGGATACTTAGTCGAAGTGGTGTTTCCATGTGAAGTATATGCTGTCTTATAGAGCATGGAACGCTGATCCCTAATCTGCTTTCATTATCTGCAAAGCGCTTGTGGAAGGAAAGTTATGGGGCTTTATGGGGCAAAAATTTAAGGATTTGGCTAAGGTAATATGAAGTATCGAAGTTTTCCGGAGCTTGAAAGGTGTAATGACTGGCCACGTTCGCTCCCAAAGAAATTGCGCCTTCGTCATGCAGCAGCATATAAACTTTCAGATGATTTTTAGCAGCCGCGCGTTTTATTTTTATTTCGAAAGATTCCCATAACTCCTCGCCCAGAAGCTTTGCAGATACCGAGAGCAGATTTGGATTCAGCGCAAGGACTATAAGAGAGTACATATTCTACAGGGTGTCCCAAAAAAATGTTTAGAACGTTTGATCGTTAATATCTCTCTTCCCAAGAAGTCTTTTGCCTTGCTTCAACTACCGTTTTGTAGAGCTGGCTTCAACTTAGATTTCCATTATAGAACGAATCACCCATCTCTCTTCATTACTGTAGGGTTACGGTAGAAACTTCAAAGAGGGTTTTGAACCATGAAAGGCCATATTTTGCCTCAGAAAGGAAACAAAACAGCCTGAAAACTTTTACACTAGGCTAATTAGAATTGCTGATTATAACTGTAAAGTTCCCAACTTATTATGATGCTTCATTGAAGAGTTATGCCAAGTTAGAGGTAGCGGCCTTTTTTTCAATGTTCCTAAAAAGTGCGATTACACCGTTTAGAAAGCTTCGTAATCTTGTGAATAGTTGAGTATTGAACTTAGCGTCTATAAAAACCCTATTACACAAGTTTTCACAATTTTTTGAAAAAGCTTTTTCCACATTGACACTATATGTTTCAAGTTTCTACCGCAATCCTACAGTAATGAAGAGAGATGGGTGATTCGTTCTATAATGGAAATCTAAGTTGAAGCCAGCTCTACAAAACGGTACCTGAAGCAAGGCAAAAGACTTCTTGGGAAGAGAGGTATTAACGATCAAACATTTTTTTGGGACACCCTGTATATACAAACTCCACTTCGACCAAGTATCCTTTCCTTGTCAGTACGATCCTTGCAATCAAAACCACGAATTCTGGATTACTCATAATTCTAGATCAATTTCCACCCTGTCAATAAAATTAGGCAGGCACATAGCCATTAGGATACATAACGGGGATAGCCACCGCCCTCCAAAGAATCATGAGACCCGAGCATGATTTCGGAATCAAAATGGACTACAACTTTTGTTTGAACTTCAATTTGTTTCAATTTCAATTTCTTTTAACTTCAATTGTGTGCCATCATTTTGATAAGACTGATATTAATTGATGCAGTAAGGACACTATAGCTATGGTTAGAGCCAAACTGGTTGATTAGATATTACGAGTGATCAAAAAATCTGGAAAAAATTTGGAAGCTCGCAAGATTTGGGCACATAATTAGGTAGTTTGGAGTAACTTGTTCCGGATATCAGCTTCAAATTTGATAGGAACGGCATGAAGAAAGTCTAATCAGTGCGCCTTTTCCGACGGTAAATGGCGTTTACTTCGTCTTCTATGCCCGATAATGCAAAAAATAGCAAGACAGGAGATTCTGCATAGTTTGAGCAAACTCATAAGAAGTTAGAAAGATGCTGTTTTCAAAAATTCAGTCTAAATCTCGGTTGAAGGATTTTCAACCGAATTACAGTATACTGCGCATCCAGCGCAACGTTGCATTTAGATCGCCGCTGGCATGGAGCGAAAAAAGCTTAAAAGCAAAATTTTGAAGTTTCCGAAAGCACTTTCAGAAAACGCTGGGGACGCCGATTCCGAATACAAACTAGAATTTGATAGATTCAACCTGAAGAGAGTTATGCAGGTGCGGCGACAACAACGGGGCAATGCGTTTATACCGCCAGTGGTCAAGAGAAAGCTTCTTTGAAAAATAGATTTTTGAACTTTTACAACTCTTTCATGTTGTTCACAAGGAGCTGATCACAAATATCGAAGCTGGAATTCAACTGGTTGAACTTTAAGAGAGTTATCGTAAGGCGGCACTTCCTTCGCAACAACGCGTTCATATCATAGGATATCAAGGCGGCAGTGATGGCCGCCTTGAAAATCCATTTTGGGAAACCCATGTTCATTTCAAATTCTGGAAAATCAAGGAAACTTATTCTTTCGAACAAGTTCGAGGAAAAATTTGATTTTTATGAGGAAAATTGAACATTCAATCAATTTCAGTCTCACAGCGAGGGGAGAGAAGAGGGTAAAATTAAACGTTCGCAAAGTAGAGTCTTGTTTGAAAAATTCTTCTCTCATTTCTTCCTCATTTTAAGAAATTTAGAAACTTGCTTTCGATGTGAAGTTCGGTTTCTTCAGCAATAAAATGAGCATTCGGTCTTGAGCGGAGGTGAAGTCTGAAGATTTTTGCAGTAGAACCTTACTTGTTTTAATTAGATTCGTCTGCGTTTCGCGCACAATTTCCAAGAATTTAGAAATGAGCTTTGAGAGCAAGCGTGCAAACTCATTTTCATTGAAAAAGTAGCGTTCAAGCAGGACTTCGAACGAAGGAAAGTCTGAAGCACGGCAGAGCAATTTTTAACAATTTCCCAGAGCAGACTGTGCAATATATGTGTTGTAGTAGGATTCATCTCTTAGGTTTATTTTTTATAACTTGTAATATTCTTCTGATTGGGATTATATTTAGGGTTTGCTGCGCAACGACTCATTTCTGATACAAATACTGAATTAGCGTAGATTTCTGCTGTCTTATATGCGCTTCTCAAAGTATCTGCCCTCACCCACTTGCTAGCGACCCGTAGGGTCCCCAGTATATATTATACATATATATATAAGAGCAAGGGCTTACAAGCAAGTACTTTATGTTTTTTAATTTTTGACATAAAGGCGATTGCGACGCCGGGAGTCAATCTTTGCCCCGTCGCTAGGCCGTACCTGTTTGCGCTACCTTTCTGACCAGCGGAATATTTTTAGTTACTTTTTTATGCTACGGTATTTATTGTTCAAAGCTATGTTGACCCACCACTAAAGATCGCGCCTGCAGAGTCAGTAGCGGCAGAGATTAGTAGAATGCCTTATATATATTATATAGATGTATTCTCAGATCTAATACATATCAGACTCTTTGTGAATTTGATTTACAATCAAATTCATAAAGAGTCTGATATGTGATTAGATCACTATTCTTGGCAACGACCTCTCCTACAGTTCATTGCAGGAGCTGTGGATGTTAGAAAGCTTCCAGCATTAAATTACTTCATCGCCTTCAGATTGCCACACTGTCACTATCTCAGGTGTGAGTGTGCAAAGAAGTACATAATCGTCATTTCCGTGGATCACAACGCTCAAATTCAAACTGCGGTTAGACAGCAGTTTTTCAACGCAGACTGCGCCGTGCATATTTGCTAAACTATCTGAGAGCTGGGCTCAGGCTTTCTGAAATATTTCGTTTAAATTCTTTTTGATATCAAGAAGGGTACAAACATATCTTGCCTAGAATATTAAGCATCTCCAAAGTTTTGTTGATACCGCTCATTATCAACCATCAAAACTGTTTTTATATCCTATTTGCAACTAGTAGCGTCGCGTTATTATATCTTCATTTCTAGTTCATAGATTCAGCGAATCACGCGTGAATAGATTTCTAAAATTTTGCATGTTACATGATTCACTGCTTCCACTTCATGCACTGGACCACATAAAATGTTCTCCCTCTGAGTTCATTATTTTTTTCAATTTATTCTATCTCTTTTTGATTAACTGACTGTTACGAACACATTGCACAATGATATTTACAGGTTATAAGGTCATAAGATCTACAGGTTTACCTTTTTTTAGTTTTTGCTTCTTTTCCTGCTCTTGAAGAAGAATTATTAGGTCATTCGGAAAGTTTTTTCGTTTTTGCAGCACTGAAATTCAAACAAGCACAACTTTTTTCAAATCCAACCTTTCCCCACCAAATAAACTTCATTGTGTTCAGCAATTTTCTGGTAACAGTAATGTAGTGCACATGAACCCTTTTCTTGTGAGACGACCTCAGAAAAATCAATCCCAAAAAGGCGCTTTTAACCAGCTAATTTTCATTGAATCGTGTTATTTTTTAATAGGCACCTAGAAATTAGAAAATTTGGTGATTGCTAAAGAAAGGTCTAAAGAGTTCGAAAAATAAACAAGAACCTCGATGCGCGATCAATCCCTTTTGTGAGGGCCACTTTTCTTACATGTGGTCTTGCGGGGTCTTGGGCGAGGATGATACCTCTCATAATCATGCGCAAGTCTGCTCAGTTTTGAAATTCTGACAAATGGCCTTTAGAGCGATATCAAACTAGTCTGTTCTTATAGTACAATCACATCTTAACAAGTTTATAGTGGCAGACCAGCAAGATTACACTAATTTTTGAGGTCCTCAACCTCTTAAAATGACTGATTGTTTATGGCCATGCTTTTGATGATTGTTTTAAATGATCACAATGTCGCTTCTTGTAGCCGTACTTTGTCAGTTTTTGGCTGTAAGTATCAACCCAGGCCAAAAAAAGGATTGCTCCTCAAATTATGAGCAACGAAAACAGGGTCAGCGCGCCCTCAATTTGCGATTCGACAATTTTTGGGGTTTGTCACTGACATTTTTCGTTATTGCAGCTGTGGCAAAGTGGCTTCTGATGGAACTACATAAGACTTCAACGCCTGCTGATAATTTCATGCAGCTAAATCTCGGATTTGCTCTAAAGGACCCTCTGAGATGCTTGTTCATATGGCAGAAACACCTTCCAGAACACTGCAAAACTTAACTTTCACTTCTCTAAATCTGAACCTTTTGAAGGAGACTTGTACTACCCTCAAGAAAGATGTGGCCTTGGTAAATGCATTGCGCACCTTGAAGGTTTCCTCAACTGTCTTACACTCGAGTGAGCTTAGAGAATGCAATTATTCGAAAATCGCGTTTTCTGTCGAATTCAAAGCCGCTTCCCTACAATTCCTTTTCTGTAACTTCGGTGTTCCTCAAAAACTAGAAGAATTCCTCTAAAAATCCATATATAGCAATCCCCTTTCAGTTCTGTAACACTCTCAAAATATGGTGCCAACATCAAAGGCGCAAAAAGCAAAAAAACTTTGCGAATGACTTAATATAACTAGTGTGCGACCACTTTATAGCGGCGTACATCTGCTACGGTGCTTTTCAATTCAAGGATAAGATTTATCAGGTCTCGTTGTGAGCAACTTCTGTTCGTGTGATGAAACATCTATTCTTAGACTATGCTATTCGAGAATACCATACCACTTCCATAGTATTGTAAGACCGTACTTCTCTCTTTTCCAAACTAACAATTCCAAAATGAGCTTGCGTACAAATGTAAGGTTGTACTTGTAGGGATGTCTTTTCAAACAGTTCTTTTTTCTTTTCCGCTAAACTGGAAGTCGAGATTATACGCTGCGCTGACTCCGATTTACCATATTCTTTCAGTAACAAATGCTTTTGTTTTTGCTACCTCCTCGAATTCTTTTTTACTTTCTCAAGCCTGGTAGATTCTCGCATATTGATTACCTGGATTTCGATGTGCCTGACTATTTCTTATCTAGAAGATTATATCTTGTAAAATAAGAAATTTTACAATGTTTACTCAACATTATTTCGAAGTATCTAGAAAATTGCAAGAGCTAGAAAATGCGTTGGTAAGCTAGTGGTATAAATCTGACAAGTTTTCTGCACTGCTGCTCTCCGCGCGCGGTTACTGTAACGCCGCGTTGCGACGTCCATTTGGCAGCCCGCACGTAACGAGCACCCCCTAGAAATGTGCCTGTTCTGCCTGTTCTACGCTAGAGGTTATAATCAGAGTAGTTGGCAAAAATTTTTTTCAAAAAGTCTTTCCTTAGTGCTTCAGAAAAAATTCAAGAATACTAACAAGGGAAGTTCACTTAGTCGAAGTTCCGATCCGGAAGGAGATTTACATCAGTGGATAGAGCTTAAAAAACTGATCTCGGATATATCTTCTATATCTGTGATGCGTTGTTCTGAAAAAAAGTTATGAGCTTTTCTAAAGCCAAATTCTTGTGCATTTTGAGTCGCAAAATCATGATAATCGTTACACAAGAGTGTGCAAGCTTGAGCAAACTACCTAATAAGCATTGTGGTTCTAATTTGAGTTCGTCCAAACGCTTTTGAATGTTTTTCGACCATGTTGTTCATCCACAGGTCGTCATTTCATTCCTAGATCACACTTTCATTACGTATACAAAAAAGCCCCATACCCTCCTTCTTTAAAAACTCGTAGCGTCGGAAAATTTCTGGAAATTATCAAGGATAAAACGTGAAACGATGTTCTCAAATATATTTTCAATATCTGTGACGCGCTTTTCTAGATGAGGTTATAGCCTTTTTTTTGTATATATAATGGAAGTGTGATCTAGGAAGGAAATGACGGCCTGTGAATAAACAACATGGTCGGAAAACAATCGAAAACGTTCGGATGGACTCGAATTAAAACTACAATGCTTACTAGGTGGTTTGCTTAAGCTTGCACACTTTTGTGTAGTGATTATCATAATTTCGGGACTCAAAATGCACGAAAATTTGGCTTTAGAAAAGCTCATAATTTTTTTCAGAACAACGCATCGCAGATATAGAAGATATATCCGAGATCAGCTTTTTAAGCTCTATGAACCGGTATAGATCTCCTTCCGAGTCGCCACTTCGACTAGGTGAACTTCCCTTGTAAGGCCCATATGCACGTAAATTCCCTCGGGGAGGGGATGTGCGTTTAACCATTGAAATGATCCCCGCTGGGGCTTCCCTCCCTTCCCTACGCAAACCCCCGTATGCACAGAGGCAATACTCGAGAAGGGATCCCCTAGGAGTAGGGGAGGGGAATCCTCTTATGCAGAAGGAGAGATCGAGCGGGGAAATCATTTTGCTTCTGCTTTTTTGCGGTAATCATTCCTCTTTTCCATCCTTTCATAGCTACTCGCCTTCAATGTGTTCGGCGGTAATTTAATCGTTGAGGAATGCCGTCTGCCCTGCCCGTCGGCGCACTAAAAATAATATTTCGGACGCCCATTATATTCCTGCTGTCTTCATGGATGCTGCTCATTTTCGCCCATGCTGCCCATTTCAGCGTAAAGATGTTCAAAAATAGAAGTCAAGATGCCTCTGCAGTGAGTAGAAAACGTTATGCTGCCGAAAAAAAGGGAGGCGGTGGTGTTGTCAAATCAAACAATCTCACAATCAAACCAGCATTTCTACGCATAGCAGAAGCTGCAAATTGCGCCAGCTCTTCACGGAGGTTGTAGCTATCAGTGAAATACCGTCGATTCTCCCAAGGGAATGATCCCCAGCGGCCATCCCTGCTATGCACGAGGGAAACGCTGGGGAGGGGATCATTTCCCCGGGATCTTTATTCAGAAATAGGGAAATCTGCTACTTTCTAGATTTTTTCGAGGCAGCTTATGTTGAGTTAACATGATAAAGGCAACATCTCATATAATATGATAGTTACAATGTGTTTAACCAGCCTATGTGGCTAAAATTATCATATCATATGGAAAATGTGCAAACTTCTCGAATGATCAAGACTTCTACAAACATTCGAAATTGGCAGCTATTATATGCTCGGATTTCTTTTCAAGAGGCGAATATAGAAGTGAGAGACAAGATTGCAAGCTACAGGTCGCTGAGAGAGGAACCCGGCTTTCGAAGAAAATCTTTCATCGAATTGAGCGAAATGCTTTGTAACAACCGAATGAAACCAGAATATTCGGTTTTCTGGCATGATCTACACCATCGAACCCCTACTCCTTCGTAGGAGATGTCGATCCCCTCCCTCGCGTTATCGAGCTACATACGTGCACACGGGAAGGGAAGGGGTCCCACCGGGCCCCGGGACTCGTCCAATCGATACTTCTGAAATTTGATACCGAATTTGAGGCAGCGAAAGAGTACCGCAAAGGGATAACTGGTAAATGCCGGAAAAAACCACAAAAACTACAAAAAGCTGCACACAATTTTTTTTGTAGGAGAAGTACATAACGTGATTGCGAGGAAATCTAAATATGAACTGCAAACCGAGTCACATTACTTCAAAAGTCAATATCATTACTACTAATAACACATAACTTTTGAACCAGTAATATGGAAGAAGAAAAAGAGAGCGGAGGAGAGAGATACAATGGGAGGGATGGTTGAAAAGGGGTGAGAAAGGGGCAAGAGCACGCGTAATCAGTATTCTTGTACACTTTGCTCCAAAAGCCATTCAGGTGTACAAAAATTGACAAAATAACTTTTTTGACGAGGTTTTGTAGTAGCCGCAAATTAGAAGCGGCTACCGCAATCACGCCATCCCCGCTGTAGGTGCAGGGGAGGGATCGCTCCCTTCCCTTCTGTCATAGCGGGGTTCAGAGGAGGGGATCGTTCCCCTGGGGATCCAGCTCCCCTCCCCTCCCCAGCGGGGATGTACGTGCATACGGGCCTAAAATTGGAGTATCAAGGGCATGCTGTAGATCTAAAGATTTGCCTTGACGAGCTGAATACAATGTTGTTTCCGAGAAGAATATATTCATTCCGAAGGAGGTTATGATGCTGCGTACTTTGCGATCCCCATTTTCCGCGGAATTCTCGTGATTTCGCGAAATTCCTGGAATGAAGCAGGATTCCGAAAAAGTCGCAAACTTTTGTTGAATTCTTGGGTTTCCGCAACGTCATGTTTTGGGACCGTTTGCTTTGGTAGTTTCTGAGGTAATTGCCAAAATTTCAAATCCATGGTTTTACCATACCCAAATTTGGCGATTTTTCAGAATCTTCATAATTTGGAAAAGCTTTGATAGCATTTAGATAGCATAAACAAAGCGCTATGCAGTGAAATTTTCTCGCATCTCCGCAGCCAGTTCTAGCGTCCCGCTCAGTACTATGTCATATTTGTAGCCCGCTCGCTTTTACCGTTCTCAGCGGGAAGTGACAGTGAAGCGATAAGGCTGACAGAAGTAGGTTCATAGGGCATTTGATTGCTCCAAATTAAGAGTCTTGCAGATATTTAAGTTTATTAAGGTTATGTTACATCGTCATACACTGCAAGAACAAACTAGTTAGCCAAATATAAAGTCAACCCGTTGCCTTTCATTGCCTTTTCATATGCTTTCTCGAAGTCTTTTGTAAGTATTTGTATTTCCTCACATCGTACAACATCCTAGATTAAGTTATAAGTCATGTACCATCGGTATCAATTCGCTTTGGTGTCTTCCACGCCGCAAGGGTCTGGCGTGCACGTTTTGCATCGCTCACGCATGACAGGGCGTTCACACCTGGCGCTTTGCTAGACGTCATCAGCTGATTTCGCAGCCCATCATATCAGTTTTGACTAGTTCTTTTATTTTTGCTTTTCTTTCCAGGATTCATTGGAAAAGTGATGGGCCGGCCCCAATCAAACAGATGTATATGCGCTTTTGAAGTAAATTGAGGATTGCGGAGAGTAAATTTTCACTATTGGTCTATTTTCGGGCTTCCTGTAAAAGCTGAAACCACTTCAGCTTTTTGCAAATTATCGAGTAAAGATACATTTCATATTCAAGCAAGCAATATCAGCTGGTGCCTGGCAAAGAAAAAGAGCAAGAGAAACAGTCAAATCAGTGGACATTCAGAATCAATTTTCACTGTTAGTTTGTTTTCGGACTTCCTGTTAAAGCTAAAAGCCGATGGTACATAATCAATCGCCGGCCCATCACTTTTTCAACGGAAAAGCCTGGAAATAAAAGCGAATAAAAGAACCAGCCAAAAACGATATGATGGCTGCCAAATCAGCTGATGACGTCTGGCAAGCGCCAGGTGTGAACTCCCCGTCGTGCATGGGCCATGCAAAGCGTGCGCACCAAACCAATGCGGCGCGGGAAACACCAAAGCGAATTGATACCGAGTACATGACTCATGACGCAATGCTATACAATGCTATACGCTATATGAGAAAATCGCTTACAAAGGACTTTGAGAAAGCATATGGAAACGCAATGAAACGCAACAGATTCGATCTACTATAGATTTATCATTACAAATCATTTTGTGATGTAGTCATAACTTTGTGACTTGAAAAGCTAAACCATAGAAGGGGTGGGCATACATGTAAAAAAACGATACGGTTTCTAGCTCCTCTCTTTTAGATTCTCTTGGATCCCAGTGTACATATGTCAAATTAGGAAGTCCGCTAATCCTTAGATAACCGTCTATAAAATTGGAACATTTTTCCTTCTCTCACTTTCCATGATTCTGCAAAATTAATGAAGAACAAAAAAATTATACATTCTAAGGAGAAGTCCAGTTGGGAGATAGTGGCTTCCCGTTCGATACAGTGCTAGCCCTTTAGATTCACTATAAAAAACTGCCGTAGTTGATGTCGATAATAATAAAATGATTATCGACCATTATTGTTATATTGTATATTTTCTTGTCGTTGACAAACCTTCCTAGCTGGAACACTTAAGCCACCAAGGTCCCATTGCTGCTTGATAGCACACCAATAATTTTCGAGCGATAGCTGTATGATACTATTGTTTGCCAAAAGGAAGCATCTAAGTTGCCACGCCCAAAATAGTGGCGTAAATAGACCTAGATGCTCACTTGTGGATCGCCTCGCCAAGTCTATTATCCACTGGATTGTTTCCCGCATAAACAATTCCTTCAACGTAGTGGCAAACACCAAATTGGTGCATTCGGCCTATGGTTAACTTTCTGGCGTTTGCTACCCAGAAAGCTGATAAAGTCCCGCTGGCAGACTTCTTCACTAATCAATTGAACTCTACCAAGCTCTCTTTTCATAAGACGACCAGAAAGTAGTAAAAGCGTTAGTTGGCAGAAAATCACTAATTAACTGAACCGTTCTCTGCTCTCTTTACGTGAGAAGACCAGAAGGTAGTAAAAGCGTCAGTTAAGGAGACCACTGGTTAACTGAACCTTTTTGAGCTCTTTTTTCGTAAGACGACCAGAAATTAGTAAAAGCTCCAGCTGAAGACCTTACCACTGAATATTGAACTCTTCTGATCTCTTCTAGTAAGACGACCAGAAGTTAGTAGAGAAAAAACAGTTGGTCCATTTTTAATACTTCACTTAAAAACTATTAAACTACAAGGTCTCCTCAAACTCGCACTGGGCAGGATCCAAACCTGACCAGTCAGCACAGCGTTCAAGCCCATCGGCACGCTTGCTAACCAACTAGAAAAAGCTGAGCGCTCCACTGCTAGCTTACTAGTGATTAGTTTCTTGCACCAAGCAAGAAAACGTATCAAAGAGGTTCAGGCCCAGCCAATCTCTCCACCTCCTCGACAGCTGCGCGTACTAAGTACCCATCCAGAACTTTTCTACAAACAAACACCTGCTCAGACAATCGCCGGGGGCAGGCGGGCACCGGAAAAATAGATTGCTGATCTCTCGCACCCCGCTCGCGGATTTTTTGGAAAGCAATCAGGACTTTTCGGAAGGCCACTTGCTGAGTTCTCGATTCCTCAGAGATTCAGCAATATATCTGCAAAAGATAAGAGCGAAAAAAAATTCAACAGGCGGTCTCTCAAAAATCCGCTGACTCAGCAAGCGCTCTTCCGAAAAGTCCTGATTGCTTTCCAAAAAATCCGCGCGCGGGGTGCGAGAGATCAGCAATCTATTTTTCCGGTGCTCGCCTGCCCCCGGCGATTGTCTGAGTGAGTGCCAAAGCACGCAGCCAACGAGAGCCGCGATAGAAGTTCATGCGCACCAGACAAACAATGACTGAGCTTGCAAAATTTGAAACACGCATCTCAGTGACTTACTTTTCAGTTAGCAGCCTCCAGGAAAAAATCAGGGAGATAGATTAAGCCTTCAACTTTCCAGCAACAGCATCCGAATGCAATGCCTTCGTCATGGATAAAATGGCCGAAATTAAAGAAGCAGAAATCTCCTTAAAAGGCTTCTCGGAATACCTGGAAGCACAAATCCAAAAAGCTATGAACTTTCTCGTACAAAGAAAGGACCAATCAGAAAGAGAAAGACTTATGAACGATCTTGATGCATTTCTTTCTACTGGGGCAAAGAGTGCAAATGGAAGCTATCAACTGGTTGAAGGCACCGTCCTTTCAAAGCGAGGTCGATGAGATTGCGGTGACATACTAGTGTGGGCCCCCACACTAGGCAAGCCTCAAGTAGCGCCGCAAAATACTCCTTCCGAAGCGAGAAATCCGCTCCGGAAGGGACGTAACCGGAAGTGGTCACTCCGCCCACTTTGCAGGCGCGCTGATATACGCAGGGCGTCATTTGCAAACTAGTCATGGGCAATTGTGCAATCGATTAGGAGTATTAGAAAATGTTTGCCCCAGTCTTCTCCAGGTTCCGTGTATTTAGCACATTCTTCGTAGTAGGGCTCTGTACTCTGCGTTTTGGATATCCTACTCTTTTTTTGTTTATTGTATTAGTGATGGTCGTTAGTTTTCACATTTTACGTCTTCGGTTTATTGCAGTGTCGTCAGACGAGCTACAACTTATCTTTTTTTTGCAGTTGCCTGATCAAGAAACAGATATATCGCACTGCTGGATGTTCTTGACTGGCGCATGTTATTTCAGACGGGCTTTGTTGACTCCAGCAGCGCTCTGTTCTTCTAACATTTAGTGACTTCAAAATCAATGCTTATCATGTTTGGAAGTTATTCAGGCTTATCGCTCTCGTTCGTGGCAGTCAGTGACAAAAGTGAGAATTGTGAAGTTGAAAAGTGAAGTTTCTAATGATCGCTTTTACAGGTTTGCAAAATATGTCAAGGATTTGCGTTTATTGCAAGGTCAAATCAATAATTTGCGAGGTCAAAGTACTCCAAGGGCTGGTGCAAGAGAATCCAGTATAGCGAATTCGTTTCAACATCGCCAACAACATAAAAGGGGTGAGTGGAGGTTATCCTGCTTTCATTTTCTCCAGGACATTATGAATTCATCCTGTTTCTGAATTTACAATAAAGCGTATGATAACGTGCTTAGCAGATATTCTAGCATATTTTTGACCTCGACATTGAATAGTTTTGCCAGTTATCTCAAATGTGTTAGGGCCGTCTAAGCAAACGGCCATAGGTTGCCGGCAACGGTTGCCGAGGTTGCCGGCATGCCGAAGTTGCTAGGTTGCTGAGGTTGCTGAGGTTACCGTCGTTGCCGGTCGTTGTGGCCTCATGATAGCCTCCACCTTTTGCGTGCTCTCTAACCCGTCTCTCTGACCCCGACAACGTTGGCAATTGGAACCGTTGCCAGCAACCTATGGCCGTTCCCTACGAAGTATTATTGGTGAGTGAGTAAGGCTGAAAGTGTGTTTTTTCTTCTTTGACCCATTCGATCTGGTAATGCAGCTATTACAGGTATGGACAGCAAACATATCGAATGTCTTCTTGGAGGAGTATTTTTGTCATCTCCATGGTCAACAGCAATGCTACATATGAAACAGGCACTTCCAAAATTCCTGCAGCGGCCTTTAGCCCTTAGAACAATCCCAAAATCAGGTGTGTCCTCGTTCTCCTTTTTTCTCCTTTTTTACGTGGTTATTGTTTTTTCTATGTTCCCTACATATTGTGTTTTTTCTTTTTTTTTCTGTTTTTCACGTTATTCTAGTTACATATACACATGTTACTTCACAAGTACGGTACAGAATCTAAATCAACTACTGTAGTCGTGATCTATTCTATCTCCTCATAATCCATCTGCTCCTCATCAGCGGGTTGCTCCTCATCTGTGAATTGCTCCTCATCGGTGGATAGCTCCTCATCAGTGGTTTGCTCCTCATCAGCAGGTCGTTGTATGTAGTTTGTTAGGAATTCTATCCAAATTTCTTTGCGCCAGAGGTGTTGGATGGGAGTCTTCCGTTCAATTTCATTTTCTTCTTGCTAGTATTGATGGTGTCTGTAAGTATTTTGATCGATCTACGTACCAAGAATTTTCAGAAAGGTAGTGAAAATTGCTATGAAGAAACGAAAACCCGGACTTCAGTGCAAGAAGAAGAAGCTGGATTGAGAATTTCCCTTTTTCCTGCCGCGTTCTGAAGCAGATCTAAAAGATATGGCATCGCATCGGGAACTAAGTCGATAATGTCTTTCCTGAAGCTACGTTAACAAATACGCAGTCAATAGTTTATACGATGAAAGTCATCACTGCATGCCTGCACTTTTTGTCGCGTGGGCCAAGCTGATGAGAATTCACTTGTCTGCAAAACGATTCCATTTTAATAACACGTCAAGAAATCAACGTACTACAGCAATAGCAAGTCAGCTGCACAGAAATGCGTGACAGTTTATTGCAATGATCCATTAGTCATGTAGACGGCGTCAACGATCATTTTGACTACAAATAGTTTTTCAATTTGATGTACATTGCAATGAAAAAACTCACGTCGCATGTTTATCTCGTTTTATTGACCACAAGCGTCGTCCATAAAGAAAGCTCATGTTTACATCAAGATTATCATCATTGTATGCCTGCACTGAGAGCCATTATTGTATGCCTGCACTTTTTGTCGGGTGGGCTAACTGATGAGGATTCACTTGTCTGCAAAACATTTCCATCAAATAATTTGAAGACCAAGAACATCCGGCTCCGCGCCCACCTTTTCAACTCGACGGTTCTTCCTGCTTTGACGTACGCTTCTGAAACATGGACAATGAGAAAGCAGGATGAACACGCGGTTAGCGTCATCGAACGAGCTGTTGAGAGAGTGATGCTAGGAGTGAATCGACTCACGCAAGTGAGGCAAGGATTACGAAGTTCTACCCTACGTCAACGATCGAAGATCAGGGACGCTGCCGCGTACGCCAAGCAGAACAAGATGAGATGGGCCGGGCACGTAATGCGTTTCGATGACAACCGGTGGACGAGAGCTGTAACAGATTGGATACCACTGGACGTCAAACGCGAACGAGGAAGACCGCCGACGCGATGGTCAGATATGTTCACGAAGTTCTCTAATGAAGTCCTTCAGAGCGTTCCACGTGTTCCTGGTGCGATACGTAAACATTGGTCAACAATCGCCCGAGACAGGGACGAATGGAGGCATCACTAGTACCCGCTCGTGCAACACGATGATCAACGGGGATACAGGTGATACAGGTGAATTTGATAACACGTCAAGATCAGCGCACAGCAATAGCAAGTCAGCCGCACAGAAATGCGTGAAAGTTTTTTGCAATGATCCATTAGTCATGTAGCAACGGCGAAAACGACTTTGACTATCATCTGTTCTACGACTAAGAGACGCGAAATCGCATTGCGGACATTGTCAACAAGTTTGAGTTTGTTCTTCCGTGTTTCCGAGGATTGAATAAACCTGGATGAGTATATAACAAGTATAAACCGCTGCTAAATACACGACCAGGCTTGTTTAGACAAAGTGTGCAATGCGGGCTTGCGTCTCCTGGTCACAGAATGAATGATACAAATAGTTTTTGAATTCGATGTACATTGCAATGAAAGAAAAACTCACGTTCTCTTCGCGTTCATCTTGTTTCATTGATTGAGCACAAGCGTCACCTATAAAGAAAGTTCATATTAAGAAAAGCAGCTATGCCATGTTCGTATAAAAAAAACAGCTATGCCGGATGCTGATGATGGCTATAATCGGAAAAACAACTTTGTCGTAAATTTGGTCATGACTGAATAAAAAACGGACGGTTGAGAATACAAGTACACGAAATATCACTAGAAAAACTCCCATTAGTCGCCTACGACGAGGCAGCGTACAGCGCTGTGCGTGTAGTATCTCCAGCGGTGCGCCTGCAAAGTGGGCGGAGTGACCACCTCCGGTTACGTCCCTTCCGGAGCGGATTTCTCGCTTCGGAAGAGTATTTTGCGGCGCTACTTGAGGGTTTGCCTAGTGTGGGGGCCCACACTAGTATGCCACCGAAATCTCATCAACCTCGCTTTAAGTGGACGGTGCCTTTAAATAAGTCGAAATAACGGACGAGGGAAGTGGAAAAACAGTCAAGCCTGATTCACGCTTTAGCATCGTCCTCGACGCGAACATCAGTACATCAGTATCGGACACGGACATGGATAGTTGTCTATCCACAAGACAAATTACTGAAAACAAAGTCCGATTACCAGTGCTTGAAGTTCCAACGTTTGGTGGAAGCTACAAAGACTACCCGATGTTTTGGACGATCTTCAATTTGCTTATCCACAGCAACACACAGCTTACCGACACTGATAAGTTCCTATTTTTGAGGCAAGCACTAAAAGGATCTGCTGCTTCTATGCTTGGCAACATTCCTGTGATAGGGAGAATTACGACAAAGCTGTAAAACTCCTCGACAAGAGATACACCAACTCCGGATGCATAGCTGACCTTCTCATCACAGAGCTCGAACAACTTCCGCGAGCAAAGGAAGATGCCAAGCTGCCGAAAAATGTTAACCGATGTGACTGAGAAACTCACTCGCATTGAGTGTGCGGGAGTCACCTTGGACCACGGGCGAATGTGGAGACGATTGATACTTTCAAAATTCCCAACATCACTGAGCGAAAAGCTGTTCAGCAAAGAGCCAAATGAAGACAAACCGTTTCTACCGAGGAAATACTAGAGATCCTGGAAAGTGCGGTAGCTCTCAAGGAAACAATTGCCCTTTTAACGGACACATTCCAAGAACGTGTAACCTTCAGCCAAAGCAACCGTCCGAATTTCAACAAGGAAATGCAGAAGCGATCTCAGCGATTTGAGCAATCGAGTAGGATACATGCAAAACATGAAACACAATCTCGTTGCCTCTGTGGAAGTCCCACTCACTCTGTCTCACAATGTCCGAGTCTACGGACTCCAGATGTACGTCGAAGTGAAGCAGCTAAGCGAAAAGTGTGCTGGAAGTGTTTCGATCAAGGCCATCTCTCAAGCGAGTAAGTGTAAGACACTAGGACCTTGCCCTAAATGCAGCAAGGATCACCATTCTGCACTCTGCATGGCCGACCACTTTTGCGACACAGCCGCGATTCAATGACATAAAACGACCAGGTAGAAAAAAAACCTCATAAAACGCTGAAATTATCTGCCGCCCCGAAACGGAGAAGAAACAATACGCACTGATGACAGCGACAGCTTTAACGTTCAACTCCAATACAATGGACTACGAGACTGTCGCAATATTCTTCGATACATTTGCACAGAAAAGGTTCATCACAACCGAGAAAAGCGTCGATCTGCAACTCCCCGTAATCGGGACGTCGGACTTCACTGTTCGCGGATTTGGAGGAAAAGCCGAAACTTTCAATTCTGACGAAGTTTCACTCATGCTAAAGAATTCCATAAGCGGACAAGCAATAAACCATCGGGTCTGATTCTCATACTCACGGTATTTGGCTATGCAATCTCTGGAAAAAGTTCAATCAACGGAACCGACACTTCCATTCATTCCAATACGATTCTCGTCGCGACCCCTGTAATCAACAACGCTAAGGAGGAATACAAGCAAGACATTAAGAATCTGTATGAACTAAAATCCCTCAGCATAGAAGTCAACAAAGACAGCGATGAAGAAGCCGTTCTACAATTCATGGAAAAATATATAGTGTGGACCCCGGTCAGCTTCCCATAGGTACCTGCGCGACGCATCCGCAACGCACGCCTTCAGCGCGCCTCCTGTCGATGGAATTTCTTGCTTTTCTCTCATTTTCTTGTTTTTGTTTTACTATTAGGTTGCCCCGAAAGTTTTGTCGGTTTTTTCAAATCGCTATAAAACCACACACAATAAAGATCTGAAGGAGTTTCAACATGCATTCGATGCAGCCTTTCCTTCTCTTTCTAAATGTTACATTTTCTAACCATAATCCTGCATTCGTTTTTTGATAACTTTTAAAATTTTTCACCCGTCATTTTTATCTACTCAAAGTTTGGTTTTATCTGCTCAAAGTTTGGCTAATTTTCACAAATTCATTTCAAAATTTCGGAAACGTTTAAGTACGGAACAGATAAAGCAATTCTCAGATTAATGGTAGTGTTTTTAGATTCTCCCAATCTGCTGTTTTTAGCTTAAAAAAATCATTTCTTCTAAGGTCTCGATTTTGGCAAAGTCATGAAACACGCAACTGCAGCAAAAACAGGGAAGCTTTCAGAGTTTTTGCGAATTGGTACTTGTTTGTTAATGAACATTATTTATGCAACCTATCCAAGTCTGATCTGCTTTGAAAACACTTTTTGGAGTTTTCGGTACTTTTAAGTGTTACACGTAATCAAAATGCCTTGGTTTTTCTTAAATACAGGATGTCCCAAAAAAATGTGAACACTGTTTGATTGTTAATAACTCTCTTGCTTCCATGTCTTTCGCCGAGCTGGAGGCACCATTCTATAGAGCGAGGTTTGACTCAGATCTACAGTATGGAGCGAGTCGTCGATATCTCTACATTACTGTAGGACTACGGTAGGAACTTCGACAAGGACTTTAGGCCGTTGAAGGCCATATTCTCCTCGGAACAAAACCAAACAAGCCAAAAACTTTTATACTACGATAATATAAGCCGCTGATTTCAAGTATGAAAATTTCACTTCGCTGTGATGCTTCCCAAGGTTATCCCAGGTAAACCGTAATGACTGAATTTCCAGCATTTGTCAGAAGTGTGATTACACCGTCAAAAAAGCTCAAACCACTTGTAAAAAGTTGTGTAGTGGAATCAGCATGCACGAAAACCCTAGTACACGATTTTTCAGGTTTTTTGTAAAAAATTTGTTAAATGGCATATTTCACACTGGATCTACATGCTAGAAATTCTTACCGTAATCCTACAGTAATGAAGAGATATCGACGATTCGCTCCATACTACAAATCTAAGTTGAACCCCGCTCTACAGAATGGTGCCTCAAGCTCGGCGAAAGACATGAAAGCAACAGAGTTATTGACGATCAAACAGTGTTCATGTTCTGGGACACCCTGTAAATTATCATTACGGACTTGTTAAACGCGCTCCATGTAATCCTTACTATAATATGCGCTGGATCCTTCCAAGCGCTACGGCAGAGTTTTCTGCGTCCCTGCTATCCTTAACCTCATGCGTGACGGAGGTCCAGTTGCTGAAGGAATCCAGAAAAAGGAATGCGAAAATATAACGGCGCTCAGTGGTGGCGAGAGGAGAGGCCAGTATCCAAAATATAACGATGTAGCCAAAGGTTTGCTCTACATAACAGTCACCAGCGCTCTTTAGAAATACCAAAATAAAAATTTTCAAAATTCAGAAAGGGTTTGACAATACTGTAAAGCTGCTCGAAAAGCCGTGACGATAACATCGCAAAGACGGAGTAGATCAGACAGCAAATATAGCTGTAAGGAAGAGGATAAAAATATGAATTAAATAATACCTAGATCGTCCATGGATTGGTGTTCTGTGGGTCTTAGTGCGCGATGAGAAACCGACAAAACTTTCAGGACAACCTAATATATTCCCTCTATTTCAGGTATAAACCAATCGCATAACCAGTGACGAAGTTTTACGTGTTCTATTAGGCCTGAGAGCTTCGGTCTTGAGTATTAGTGTTGTGTTTTTCCTTTTTTTCCCCGAGAGATGAGGTGTATTCTAAGAAAATATTCCTCCAAAAGCTTTTTGTATTAAATAAGAGTCCCTTTCGGCTTGATTTTTACTGTGTAGACAGTGTATCAAGACAAATTGAGAAACGAGAGAAAGAGAAACCTTTCGAGAAACCGGTAGGGATTTGTTTACGGAAATATACACATTTTTTGAGTTATTTTACCATTCTGGTTTCTAAGTTTACTAAGAAAAACGTTTTGAGAAATTCTATTGTTCTTTTTCTACTTTAACTTTACTTTTCACCGCTTTTCCATCGGTGCGAGTCTGAAATTTGCAGCCATTAATTGAATTTGAGGTACTAATGGAGGTTGCGTGCGTTTTATTCTTGCATACGTTCCTTTCGAAGTAAATTTACGGGTTTCCACTTCTCAATTCTCTCCTATGGTGCGTAGGTATGCTCTATCGTCCATAAGTGAGGTGAGAAGCATTAAGAAATGCACGCACTGCGGGTGCGCCGCGGAGGTACCTATGGGAAGCTGGCCGGGGTCCACACTATAGTATATCAAATACTACAGGTTTTGCCGAGTACCATTCGGAATCAACGCTGGACCAGCAATACTGAATCAGGCACTTTTAAAGCATCTTGAATCCTTCACAAGCGATACGTTTCAAGAGATATCGGATATGCTGTATGTGGACAATGTGTTACTGAAAGGAAAAACCGACAAAGATTTCGCGATATATCTCGAATCCAAAGACGTGTTCGGCAAAGTTGGAATGAATTTCCGGGATTACATTTCCAACTGTCCTGAAGTGAACAACAAAATCCCGTCGCAAGATAGAGCTGCTTCCATTGCCATGAAAGCGCTAGGACTACACTGGCACAGCAACGTCGACCAATTAAGTCTTGTCTGCGCCTCGAAAACGCAAGCACAATCTTGCAAACGTCTCGTTCTCAGCCAGATCAATGGACTTTGTTTTGATCCGCTAGGATTACTTACGCCTCTCTTACCAACGCAAAAACCTTCCTTCAAGATTTGCACAAGAAGAAGTTAGGATGGGACGATCAATTATTAAAAGAGGACTGTGAGATCTGGAGCAATTGTGAAAAACATGACCAACTTCTCCGTGACACTACCAAGACGAGTAACAAAACAAGAAGGATGCAAGACCCGCACACTTTCGATGTTCGATAGCTCAAAGAGAGTCTATGCTTGTGCAGCTTATATCACGACTGAAACGGATGAAGAACAACATTACACAAGACTACATATGCAAAGTCAAAGGTATCTCCCATTGGAAAAACCCAAACAATCCCCAAGCTTGAATTCTTAGCCATATTCATTGGTATGAATATGCTGGAATACATTGTTACAAAGAGCGGCTTGAAGTTCGACAAGATAAATCTGTTAAGCGACTCCACTATAGCCCTCGCTTGGATCCACTCCAAAAAACGACTTCCGTCTCTTGTTACCACATTGACGCAAAAGGTACAATTAACTAGAGAACGTCTTGAACAGTACCAACATGTTCACTTTAATCATATTCCCACTGAAAAAATGTTGCCGATTATGCAACACGGGACCTCTCACGAACGGAAGCCTTAGATCACATATGGTTCCACGGTCCACAATGGCTCAATCGACGCGAGCAACATTGGCCCACTCGCCGCATAGAATGCATAACCAGAGAAGTAGAGGAAGAAGAAGACTGCTTCGCAATTCTCAGCACGATGGTAGCACCGTTTATTCCGGAAAATAAGAAGCCGAGAACTTGGCCTATTGAGCGTATATGCAGTTACGACAAGCTGAAACGAATCGTTGCTTACTCCTTGCGATTCATACGGAAGACTAGCAAAGGCAGATTCTATCCACTTGCTAAAGAATGTGAAACATTTGATGATATCCCAAATGCTCAAGAGATGATCGTAGCAGAGCGCCATCTACTTTAAGAAGAATAACGGCAGTCTAACTTGCAATCGATGATGAAGAGCTGCAAAAATGAGAACGTAAAAAACGATGCACAAGGACGCGCTATAAAATTCGGCCGTTTACAAAACTCAGAGTTGGACTACGACACAGTGAATCCTATATACCTTCCCCGAAAAGGACCATTAGACACCAGAAGAGCAGAGGATCTACACAAAACTCTGTTCCATTGTGGCACTAATCAACTGATTAACGCCCTTCGCAAAAGATTTTGGATACCAGCAGATACAAGCCTTTGCAAAAAGACCATTTGTAACTGCGTCACATGTCAAAAGCACAACATTGTTCCCTACGAGTACCCACACTTCGCTCCACTCATCCGAAAGAGGCACAAAAGCACTACCATTCAGCTTTACCGGCGTAAACTTGATGAGACCAGTAACCATCAGAAATGCAGCAATGAAGATGAAAAACGCTACGTGGTGTTATTTACCTGCCTGTAACACGGATGGTTCACTTGGAAGTAGGGAAAGATCTGTCAAGAAATTTCCTCCTAGCCTTCAAGCGGTTCTTTTCAAGAAGAGGTGTCCCATTGAGAATGCTGAGCGATAATGGCACCAACTTTCGCTTGACTGAGACCATACTTCGACGCAACGAAACTCCGCTATGCTGAAATTCTCATTATTTCTTGCAAAGCACAACGTACAATGGAACTTCATAACTCCAGCGTCTCCCTGAATGGGAGGAACATGGGAACGAAGGATTGGAACCGTCAAGAGGACGCTGCTCAAAACAATAAGACGACGAAAAATTTCTGAAGAAATCTTTTGCACGGTACCTTACGAAATCGAGTCCGCCGTTAATTCCCGACCACTCACAGTCATAGGAGAAAATTATGACGTGAATGATGTGCTTCGTCCCGTTGACTTCATCTACAAAAACATACGACACGGCATGGAAATCATCACTAGACGACGAGAGCCAGGAAGACCCACCATACCAACCAAATCCAGAACTTTCCACCCAATACGATGCAAAGAGAGCTATTTCTGGAGCTGAAAAGCTTACAGCGAAGTTTTGGGACAGATAGAAAAGCGAGTACCTTGCGGAATTACGCGACCGCCATGTGTTGTATGGAAGCAACTACAAGTCTGCTAACAATCTTCCTCAAATTGGAGACATCGTCTCATTGATGATGACTTAAAAATGTCTAGAAATCACTGGCCAATGAGTCTTATTCAAGAGCTGATCACAAGCAGAGACGGCGAAATCAGAAGCGCCATACTTAAAACAAGCAGCGGAAGGCACATCCACCGCCCTATCAATCGCCTTATTCCATTGGAGATACCTTCCACTTCTCCTAACGCAGTGACGGAAATTCTACATGAAGACGAACAACTGCAATGCAGTGAGCCATTCCAAGAACTACAAAAACGATACAAAACGATCACGTTTAGCGCGGAAAGCAAAAAGGCCTGTTAACTACAGCGAGAACATGGCAATTCTTCGACCGCGACTCGCCATATCAAAGGCTCCAATCATGCTACTAGCCCTAGCTAGTAGCATGATTGGAGACTGCTTCGCAATTCTCAGCACGATGGTAGCACCGTTTATTCCGGAAAATAAGAAGCCGAGAACTTGGCCTATTGAGCGTATATGCAGTTACGACAAGCTGAAACGAATCGTTGCTTACTCCTTGCGATTCATACGGAAGACTAGCAAAGGCAGATTCTATCCACTTGCTAAAGAATGTGAAACATTTGATGATATCCCAAATGCTCAAGAGATGATCGTAGCAGAGCGCCATCTACTTTAAGAAGAATAACGGCAGTCTAACTTGCAATCGATGATGAAGAGCTGCAAAAATGAGAACGTAAAAAACGATGCACAAGGACGCGCTATAAAATTCGGCCGTTTACAAAACTCAGAGTTGGACTACGACACAGTGAATCCTATATACCTTCCCCGAAAAGGACCATTAGACACCAGAAGAGCAGAGGATCTACACAAAACTCTGTTCCATTGTGGCACTAATCAACTGATTAACGCCCTTCGCAAAAGATTTTGGATACCAGCAGATACAAGCCTTTGCAAAAAGACCATTTGTAACTGCGTCACATGTCAAAAGCACAACATTGTTCCCTACGAGTACCCACACTTCGCTCCACTCATCCGAAAGAGGCACAAAAGCACTACCATTCAGCTTTACCGGCGTAAACTTGATGAGACCAGTAACCATCAGAAATGCAGCAATGAAGATGAAAAACGCTACGTGGTGTTATTTACCTGCCTGTAACACGGATGGTTCACTTGGAAGTAGGGAAAGATCTGTCAAGAAATTTCCTCCTAGCCTTCAAGCGGTTCTTTTCAAGAAGAGGTGTCCCATTGAGAATGCTGAGCGATAATGGCACCAACTTTCGCTTGACTGAGACCATACTTCGACGCAACGAAACTCCGCTATGCTGAAATTCTCATTATTTCTTGCAAAGCACAACGTACAATGGAACTTCATAACTCCAGCGTCTCCCTGAATGGGAGGAACATGGGAACGAAGGATTGGAACCGTCAAGAGGACGCTGCTCAAAACAATAAGACGACGAAAAATTTCTGAAGAAATCTTTTGCACGGTACCTTACGAAATCGAGTCCGCCGTTAATTCCCGACCACTCACAGTCATAGGAGAAAATTATGACGTGAATGATGTGCTTCGTCCCGTTGACTTCATCTACAAAAACATACGACACGGCATGGAAATCATCACTAGACGACGAGAGCCAGGAAGACCCACCATACCAACCAAATCCAGAACTTTCCACCCAATACGATGCAAAGAGAGCTATTTCTGGAGCTGAAAAGCTTACAGCGAAGTTTTGGGACAGATAGAAAAGCGAGTACCTTGCGGAATTACGCGACCGCCATGTGTTGTATGGAAGCAACTACAAGTCTGCTAACAATCTTCCTCAAATTGGAGACATCGTCTCATTGATGATGACTTAAAAATGTCTAGAAATCACTGGCCAATGAGTCTTATTCAAGAGCTGATCACAAGCAGAGACGGCGAAATCAGAAGCGCCATACTTAAAACAAGCAGCGGAAGGCACATCCACCGCCCTATCAATCGCCTTATTCCATTGGAGATACCTTCCACTTCTCCTAACGCAGTGACGGAAATTCTACATGAAGACGAACAACTGCAATGCAGTGAGCCATTCCAAGAACTACAAAAACGATACAAAACGATCACGTTTAGCGCGGAAAGCAAAAAGGCCTGTTAACTACAGCGAGAACATGGCAATTCTTCGACCGCGACTCGCCATATCAAAGGCTCCAATCATGCTACTAGCCCTAGCTAGTAGCATGATTGGAGACTGCTTCGCAATTCTCAGCACGATGGTAGCACCGTTTATTCCGGAAAATAAGAAGCCGAGAACTTGGCCTATTGAGCGTATATGCAGTTACGACAAGCTGAAACGAATCGTTGCTTACTCCTTGCGATTCATACGGAAGACTAGCAAAGGCAGATTCTATCCACTTGCTAAAGAATGTGAAACATTTGATGATATCCCAAATGCTCAAGAGATGATCGTAGCAGAGCGCCATCTACTTTAAGAAGAATAACGGCAGTCTAACTTGCAATCGATGATGAAGAGCTGCAAAAATGAGAACGTAAAAAACGATGCACAAGGACGCGCTATAAAATTCGGCCGTTTACAAAACTCAGAGTTGGACTACGACACAGTGAATCCTATATACCTTCCCCGAAAAGGACCATTAGACACCAGAAGAGCAGAGGATCTACACAAAACTCTGTTCCATTGTGGCACTAATCAACTGATTAACGCCCTTCGCAAAAGATTTTGGATACCAGCAGATACAAGCCTTTGCAAAAAGACCATTTGTAACTGCGTCACATGTCAAAAGCACAACATTGTTCCCTACGAGTACCCACACTTCGCTCCACTCATCCGAAAGAGGCACAAAAGCACTACCATTCAGCTTTACCGGCGTAAACTTGATGAGACCAGTAACCATCAGAAATGCAGCAATGAAGATGAAAAACGCTACGTGGTGTTATTTACCTGCCTGTAACACGGATGGTTCACTTGGAAGTAGGGAAAGATCTGTCAAGAAATTTCCTCCTAGCCTTCAAGCGGTTCTTTTCAAGAAGAGGTGTCCCATTGAGAATGCTGAGCGATAATGGCACCAACTTTCGCTTGACTGAGACCATACTTCGACGCAACGAAACTCCGCTATGCTGAAATTCTCATTATTTCTTGCAAAGCACAACGTACAATGGAACTTCATAACTCCAGCGTCTCCCTGAATGGGAGGAACATGGGAACGAAGGATTGGAACCGTCAAGAGGACGCTGCTCAAAACAATAAGACGACGAAAAATTTCTGAAGAAATCTTTTGCACGGTACCTTACGAAATCGAGTCCGCCGTTAATTCCCGACCACTCACAGTCATAGGAGAAAATTATGACGTGAATGATGTGCTTCGTCCCGTTGACTTCATCTACAAAAACATACGACACGGCATGGAAATCATCACTAGACGACGAGAGCCAGGAAGACCCACCATACCAACCAAATCCAGAACTTTCCACCCAATACGATGCAAAGAGAGCTATTTCTGGAGCTGAAAAGCTTACAGCGAAGTTTTGGGACAGATAGAAAAGCGAGTACCTTGCGGAATTACGCGACCGCCATGTGTTGTATGGAAGCAACTACAAGTCTGCTAACAATCTTCCTCAAATTGGAGACATCGTCTCATTGATGATGACTTAAAAATGTCTAGAAATCACTGGCCAATGAGTCTTATTCAAGAGCTGATCACAAGCAGAGACGGCGAAATCAGAAGCGCCATACTTAAAACAAGCAGCGGAAGGCACATCCACCGCCCTATCAATCGCCTTATTCCATTGGAGATACCTTCCACTTCTCCTAACGCAGTGACGGAAATTCTACATGAAGACGAACAACTGCAATGCAGTGAGCCATTCCAAGAACTACAAAAACGATACAAAACGATCACGTTTAGCGCGGAAAGCAAAAAGGCCTGTTAACTACAGCGAGAACATGGCAATTCTTCGACCGCGACTCGCCATATCAAAGGCTCCAATCATGCTACTAGCCCTAGCAGTGTGCTCACTACTCACCTCTGTAGAGAGTACGATACTCAAATGCACGGATACTGGCTTTGTTCTTGATGTGAGATCCCTTGACGACAACATCAAGAGCGAGGTATGCATAAATTACATGAACTGTCAGGCTATTCATCCAAGCCAACTACCACTACACGGTTACCTCTTGCCAATAACAATAACCCGAACCAAATAACCAGCCCATACTCCGTTAGATGGCGTGGTATCATCAACATCATTCAGCAAGAAGAAGAAGTCAAGTGCCCAGAACAATCCGTGTGCAATTCCATACATTGCACCTTCTGTCCTCTCCTTCTGGGAAATCCACGATGTTTTCCAACAACCACGATTGCAGTGGTAACCAGGATGCTTTACATCATTGCATTACTCACTATTGCCTACGCATATCTCGGCGCAAGCACGATACTTCTGCTTAAACGAAGATGAAGCCTGTACAAGGCACGCACCGCGGATAATACAACGCCTCCAGTTCTAGCCGTTACTTTGGAGATGCAGTCAAGGAAACCTATGGACACCCGCCAGCGAAGGACTTCTGGTGGTCAGTCAACGCGCCCAAAGCTTCTCTTCGTTTTGTCCATTCTGGCTACAGCAAACTGCTGCCAGCACACCCAGGTTCTCAACACCATAGACGCGATCTGTGATGGTTACAGTAAAGTCGCAAGATGCAGAAGTGTCGAAATGCACACGTTCACGATGAGCAACTTCAAACGAGAAGTCTGCATGAAGATTGTATACAAGGATGAGTTCATAGCGACAATGCATTGAAGCTTGACAGCATTATATATGACTGTATCCCTGTCACCCACTTTTTCACAAGAAATACTGAACTAAGGACAATATCGTCAAAACGCTGTGCTCGTGCTGGAAGCTGCACGCAGCACGAGTGTCGCACCACAGGCCGAAATTCCTACATTCCTGAGTTCCTACCACTTTCCTGGAATTGCACGATGCCAAGAATCCTGCGGAGGGATCGGTTGCGGCTGCCTTCTATCCATGCCGGGCTGTCTTTTCTCTCGTACCTACCCCACACCGGAAGACGACCTCATATACAAATATTTTCATGTCCAGTATGGAACAAAACTGCACGACTATGCGCACATTTGAGTTTCGATACTGGAAGAGAGATTACAAAGGAAATGGATTTCTCGCCACAAGAAACTGTACAATTTGATAGGATGAACTTCATACTCGTTTCATTACCGCTCCCACAATTTCTATACTGGACAGGCGATTTTTTCAAGTATACAACCAAAGCGATCCGGCTACAATAACATCCTTACCTGATGACATCTTCTCGGTTAAGTGCAACTCTTCAGTAACGGCAAAGAATCTGACGAAATGCCGAGTTATGGACACTTGCAAATGCACATCCAAAACCACAACAGTTTTGTGTCGCTGTGAAAATATCAACATTACTGAAAGAATGTCACCCCTGGACACTCGCTTACCAATACTCAACTCGGAATTTTCTCTGGTAGCTGATTTGGGCTCAGTAACCATGCTGAGTCATGCATCCCTTGCTGAAATTTCCATAGCAACGATTGCGCAATGGAAAACAGCTACAGTCATCGTTCCCACTAGCTGCGATGTCCAGGTAACGCAAGCGAAAGGATGCTACAACTGTCTTCAAGGAGCAAAAGCCGTCTTTACTTGCACCTCCAAAATCAATGCGATACTAGAAGGGGATGCGTGCATGTGGTGCCCGGGCAGCCGACTGCTGCCGCAGCCAGCCGCCAGAGCTGCTGACAAAACCGCTGTAGATGTTACAGTAATTACGCTTGTCGTCTGAAACTCCTGCCGAGAGGTTTTCTCGCATCTCGTCGCTCTGATGTGCGATATCAGCCTCAGGTAAGCATGATATCCTTGATATCTATATCATTTCAGACAGAAGAAAATTTATTTTTTGGTAAACATGCAAATAAACAAAGGCAAAAGAAGATGGTTTTTCTGAATGAGATCACAAAATCAAATCACTTCAAATCAAAGGAAACAGAAGCTGAAAATTTTAGAAATCTTTAAATTTCAAAATTATTTCTCTCTTAAAACGATTACTTTATACACAGTGATGCTAAGCGAGCTAAATAAGGCAAAGTAGGACAACCAAATTGAGTAGGTCAATGATAGCGTGATATCCTCGATATCTATATCATTTTGAACAGCAAGAGATGCCATATTTTATTGAAAACCAAGCAGTCGAGTACAAAAATACACCGGAGAGTATTCATATCACGAACTATTGCAAAAATGAATAAATAGGAAATCAAACAGTTTTTTAGTTACAAATTTTAAAATCAACGTACAATAATAGTCCATTGACGCTATAGTTCTAACGATCCTTAACTTTCCAATAAAGAATTCTTAGAAATTATATTCACTTTTCCATGAACACCTCGAATTCGAAATGCGCTTTTGAAAGGTTACCGGTGGTTTTTTTTTAATTTTGAACTTTTATTATCTTGCAACGAGTTGCACTTTTTTCATTATTATTTTTTTATTTTCTCAAAATCTCTGGAAAAGTGAACTGTGTAGATTAAAATATTACATGTTTCTTGATGATTTACTTTCCCTTCTATATCAGTAGATGTGACATATTTTCATCTTTTATCATTGACCTACTCAATTTGATTGACCTACTTTGCCTTATTTAGCTCGCTTAATATCATTATATATGAAATGATCATTTTGACAAAGTTTTCTTACCGTTATATCCATGACTTTTCGTGTAACTGTTTTCGTCCGTTCTTCGACGTACGAGAAAAAAATCGCTAGAAATCTAAGATTTCCTAAATTTTTTACTCTTCCTTTGAGTTTTCAAAGTGGTTTGATTTTGTGGTCATCTTCCTTTAGAAAACCTTCTCCGTTTACCTTTGTTTATTTGCATGTTTTCAAAAACATGAATTTTCTGCTTTCAAAATAATATAGATATCGAGCATATCACGCTTTCCTAAGGCTGATATCGCACCTCAGAGCGGCGAGGTGCGAAAGAACCTCTCGGCAGGTATTCTAGACGACGAGTGTAATCACTGTACCATCTGCAGCGGCTTTGCCGGCAGCTCTGACGCTGGCTGCGACAGCAGTCGCCTTGGGTACCACTTGCCATCACTACACCATAGATTGTGGACCATAGAAAACAAACACTACAGTTGTGATCAACTCTATAACTGCCAACTACGCTGCACAATGCTCTGCTCGGTGTGGCTCAATACATGATATGCCTATCACTGGCACACTGCAATATCACTCGTTGTGGAAGGATCATGCTGATGTCTCACATACAGAAAGCGTTAACTATGTGGATCTTATAAACATCACGGACCTAAACAACATCGCTCAAGTATTCGCACAATGCTGGAAGACCTCACTGCTAGCAGTAGCACTGGTATCCATGGCCGTCATCATCACCATAATCTGCGGCCCAATTGCTCTCAAGAAATTGCTACCTGCTTAAACTCGACGAACGCACTTCTGTATCATATGTACATACTGCCTACATATCGTCATCATATCACTTACTGCACATACAATTATGACCAGGTCATTATAGCCCGCCATAATGCGCGACCTGGTCGTGAATCCTACTCTGATATCATATCAACCCACACCTGAAGAAGCTTTACAACAACTAAACGAAAGGTCATCATATCACATATATATATATAACCCAATGTCCGGCAATCACCATCATAACGATATTCCCTTCCTCAACTAACATGTCGTTCACCTCCGTCCAGAAGAAGGCCTTCTCGATCTGTCGATCACCGCAGAAGAACGACTGTGGAATGCAGCCAATTACTCTTCCCTCGAAGTCGAAACTCCCATCGCTCCAACACCTGATCAATTTCGCCAATCAACCCAAAGAAGACTCGCGTTGGCAAAAAGAATCGAATGAGGAAGGAAGAAGACAACGAAGGCGAGCAACCTTTCAAGATTCCAAAAATTAGTGTACTTCCAGGAGTAGTGCCTAAGCCGAAAATTACTCTTCGGCCCCTCTCGTCCACTACGGAACCCGGCTGCATCTCCACCAAGGACGTGGTTGACATGTTCCATGCAATCATGGACAAAACCACGTCCGCGGAAAGACGTCTGAATCGCTTAGAAGATGCGGTACGTGTAATGAAAACACAGCTGGATAGGATTGAGAAAAATCAGCAAATGAAGGACCAGCAGCCATTTCCGCCCATGCCAAAGCCGAATGGTTGTCCCGAGGTCCCTCCGACAGAGTATTGCGATATATGCTAAGTCAAGGGCCACCAAGCGGCGCAATGCCTCAACAAGCGCAAGATGAACCCCTCCCGCGTACATCGCATTTATAAGAAGAAGGGAATCTGTAAGACATGTCACGCGATACATGAGATGCCAAAATAATTTGTTGTAGTTGTTATTGTTTTTCTAGATTTTCCTCATTGTATTGTGTGTGCTTTCTCAATAATTGATTCGTATTTTTTGCATTTTATTGCACCTCAAAGTCGCAATAAAAATTCTAGTTTTTATTGTTGTCCTTCACAGTATATCATTTACAATTTCCCTAATCTACTCGCCATCCTTACCACATAACGCGTTCTAGCGCTTTTCGGCTGGCCCCCCACTGTCGATAATGATAGAATGATTATCGACCATTATTCTTATATTGTATATTTTCTTGTCGTTGACAAACCTTCCTAGCGTGGAACACTTAAGCCGCCAAAGTCACCCCCCATTGCTGCTTGATAGCACACTTGGCGGCCTACTTTCATGTAAGCACCAATACTTTTCGAGCGATAGGCTGTATGATACTATTGTTTGCCAAAAGGAAGCATCTAAGTTGCCACGCCCAAAATAGTGGCATAAATAGACCTTGATGCTCACTTCTGGATCACCTCGCCAAATCTATATTCCACTGGATTGTTTCCCGCATAAACAATTCCTTCAACGTAGTGTAGCCCAATATTGGTTAACACCAAAGTTCATCTGCTTCTCAACGAATTGGTCTGAGATTTGGTACAGCTGTGCGATCAACAGGCTTCCATCAGTAACTGGAGCGGATCCCGCTTTCGTTAAATTACCCTAATTTCACGCGTACAAGGCGCGGGGTGGTCCTAGCTTTTATCGAGCTGCTCAGCCGCCCCAACGCGTTTTAAGAAGCGATCCTTATGCCGCACAATTCGTCAGGCAAGACGCAGCACGGTATGGGGTTCCTTTGGTTGCGAAGTCCTTTGCCGTGTTCGGGCTAGTCGATGAAAGCTAGGACCGCGCCTTGTACGCGTGAAATTAGGGTATTCGGGAAAAAATTAAAATTTTCGAAAAAAGCAGGCTCGAAGGTTGGCCAAAACTATAGATCCACCTAAAATCTTTGTCTGCTACGGTAATTCTCGACTTCCAAAGTCTTTTGTGCATATACATAGTCGAAAGTCAAACCGGTGGCTTTAGTCCAGCTGTGTCATACCTTTGTAAGAAACGCTTATCTGCTTTTTTTCATTCAAAAATACTTTCATGCGTATTTTGTTCGCGAAGATGTGTTTTTATAGAGGATTCCGCACTTTTTTGGCTGGTTTGAAAGTGATATGGCTCCATCTATTTTATAGATGCTTAGCAGTGTGCCGAGTTTTCGTATCCGAAGCGCACCGACATAGACCTAACCGCAGGCCTGCGTTCAAATTTATGCCTTCAAACTCTTTCTGCAATGTTGTCATGAGCGTGAACTGGAGTAATGACATTGTTGGTATGTATGAGAGTCCGTATGCAGTGGTTGCAGATTTCTGCAGATCCTAGCATACAGGCTAATTGAGGACTTCACCCTATAAAAAGTCTTTCGCCGAGCTTGAGACACCATTCCGCAGAGCGAGGTTAAACGGTTTACAGTATGAAGAAACTCCGATCTCCCTTCGCTACTGTAGGATTACGGCATGAACTTCCAGCATGTGAACCCATCATAATCATAACTTATAATAACGGGCTAAGGGTGTTTACGTGACTTTGTGTGTGTGTCTGTCTGTCTGTCTGTAACGAAATTCATACAGCGGGATCCAGCCACCATCCCGAGCCCAAACTTTAAATAGTGCATGCTACCAAGGTAGAACTCCAGCATGCAAAAGCACGAACGGATTCGTTAAGTGGGTCCCTCAGAATTTGCGCGCCAAACGGATCCACTTGGCTTCTGGCCCGCAAAATTGGGTCCGTATCAACGCTTTTTTGCAAAGCCGTGGATATGTTTAGCAGGTTGATGTGTAAGCCATGAACTGTAGACCAAAAAGTGACCAAAGGTTTGCTACTTTACGAAAACGACGCCAAAAAGAAATGGTCGCGTAAATGGTCAATCCGAGGTGGTTTTACCTGAGCATTCGAGAAGATTTTTGCATAGAGATGTAGCTCACGATAACTATTGTCCTTATGGCGACTACCAAGCCAAAAAAAGTTTCAAAACCTGTCCAAATTTGTATTTGTTCTTCATTTTCCAAAGTTTCATCCACGCAAAATACCGATCTCACACGAAAAAGCTTAAGAAATGAGTAGTTGTTTACGAATCATTCGTGTAGGCGGGCATTGCGCGGTATGTTTCAATGCCATGTTATGCGGGAAGGAGTATGACATATAGATAGAAGAGCCAGTGCGAGCCTCTGCGAAGCAGAGGTGACGCACTGGTTTATAATAACGGGCTAAGGGTTGTTTACGTTTGTGTGTGTGTGTGTGTGAATTTCTGTCTGTCACAAAATTCGTAGAGCGAGTTCCAGCAAAGGTCTTGAGCTAGAATTTTGGTAGTAGCACCCTATCAGCAGATAGGTAAAATGTGCAAAAGCACAAGCCGATCCGATAAACGGAATTTGTAAAATTGTGCGCCAAACGGATCCACGCGACATTTCGCGCGAAAATGGGCCTGTAATTGGACTTCTTTCAAAGTCATGGTTTCGTTTAGCAAGTATATCCGCAAACCATGGACCCTAGCCCGAAAAGTGAGCAAAAAGTTTACTTTCGCGTAAGATCGGCGCCAAAAAGCAATAATTGCGTAGATGATCGATTTGTCAAGGTTTACCTGGGAATGTGGGACAATTTTTGCTCAGAGATGTAACTCACGGTTGCCATTATCTTCATGGCGAGTATCAAGTCATTATAACCCCAATAACTGATTCAAAATCGTATTTAATCTTTTGAAGAATACTTTCTTTCCCTTAAAGTCACCAATCTTACATGAAAAAGCTTTTGGAATGAGTAGTTGTTTGCAATTCATTCGTGATGATCGGCATCGCGAGGTAAGTTTCAAAGCCATCATTTTGCGACTACGAGGTTGGTATGTGGATAGTACACCCAGTGCGAGCCTCTGCGAAGCAGAGGTGACGCACTGGTCATAACTATAACGGGCTAAGGGTTGTCTACGTTTGTCTGTCTGTGTGAATCTCTGTCTGTCACGAAATTCGTGGAGCGAGTTCCAACGAAGGTTTTGAGCTGATTTTTTGCACAGCGCCTGCTACCAACATGAGAATCTACTATACAAAAGCACGAGCGGATATCCATTGTGTGAATCCCTCAAAAAATGCGTCAACCGGATCCACTTGGCTTTTGGCCAGTAAAATTGGGTCTGTTGCGCAACTTTTTGCAAATTTAAGGATATGTTTGACATGTTAATGTGCAAGCTATGGTCTTTAGCCTAAAAAATTGAACTAAAGTTTATTACTTTGCGAAAACGGCGCCAAAAAGAATTGGTTGCGTAAATGTTCAATTTGCCAAGATTTCACCCGATGGTTTGAGAAGATTTTTGCACAGATATGTCATGGTGATTATGGCATCTTAACGCGAATATCAAGCCATGAAAAGTCCAAAAACCGACTCAAATCCGCATTTGTTCTTTCGAGAAAAGTTTCGTTCATGCGAAATTACCGATCTCATATGGAAAAGCTTTTGGAATGAATAGTTGTTTACAAATCATTCTTGATAGTCTGCATACCGCGGTGAGTTCCAGTGTCATTATTGTGCGAGAATGAGTAAGGCATACAGATAGTAGGGCCAGTGCGACCCTCTGCGAAGCAGAGGTGAAGCACTGGTTGTGAAATATGCTATTAAAAAATTTTTTTTCGAAAAATCTGAAAATCGTGTACTAGGGTTTTCGCGCAAGCTGGTTCCAATACACAACTTTTTACAAGTGCTTTTAGCTTTTTTGACGGTGTAATCACATTTTTGACAAATGCTGGAAAGTTAGTTATTAAGGTTTGCTTGAAATAACTTTGGAAGAAACGTCACAGTAAAGTGAAAATTTCATATTCTTAATCAGCGGCTTCCATTACCATAGTATTAGAGTTTCTTGGCTTGTTTGAAATTGTTTCGAGGCAGAATATGACCTCCGTCCTAAAGTCCTTGTCGAAGTTCCTACCGTAGTCCTACAGTAATGAAGAGATATCGACGAGTCGCTCCATACTGCAGATTTAAGTCAAACCTCGCTCTATAGAATGGTGCCTCCAGCTCGGCGAAAGACATGGAAGCAAGGGAGTTATTAACAATCAAACAGTGTTCACATTTTTTGGGACACCCTAGAAGTGCATGTTTGGACACAGTAGGAGGCCAAATTCCACGAATCGTTTCGATTTCTGCTTACGGTGGGTTATACACTGTGCTTATTCACTGCACTAGCTGGACGACCTACCGTAAGCAAAAATCTACGAATAATGGAATCTGACCTTTTACTGTGCCCAAGCGGGCTTTTTTATATCAAAAGATGCGCCGCGCCGAGCCGAGTCGAATGGTGCCTTTGGATTAAGAATCAGTCCATACTGAAGCGAGGTATGGCCACGCTACGGTGATGTCGTATAAATCGGGCCTCTGCGCGTCGTCTTCAAAAAAATACAGGCAGTATTTGACTGCCCAGATTAGATTACTCTGAACAAATCTATGTGACAAACATGAATTCAATCGAAAAGTTTGAGTGCTAGCGAATTTTGAATCATGTACTGTCATATAATTATATCAGAGAATTTTCTTTGGGGTAGGGGTTTAGGAAATTTTTTTAAAAGAAAGAAGGTATTACTTTGCGCTGCTCAAATTTCCGCTACCTGATGGCTCAATTCAAATTGCGTTGCTTGGTATTCGAAGTAGAAGAAAAATTAGTAGGAAAATCCGTTGCAGCAATTTTGAGCGGAAAATACGACTGCCTGAAAGAGCACCAGATGACAGCAACCGAGCGTTCGGCGGCGCAATCGTTGATAATGTTTGTAAAATGATTAGTCAAACAGACCAAAGCCAAAATCTTCTTCCTCGGACTCCTCCTCCGGTTCCTCCTTCTTCTTCTCTGCAGCCGCAGCAGGTGCGGCAGGAGCAGATTCGCTGGCGGCTGGTGCCGCTGCACCGGCGTTGGCGAACTTGCTCGGGTCGGCCAGCATTTCCTTTAGCTGATCCGCCTCCTTGAAGCTGACATTGGTGGCAGCAGCGATGGCGAACATGTTCTGAAGTCCTCTGGCCAGCGAATGGGCCGCAGATACCACTGTCGGGTACTTGATGGCGAGTGAAACGGCGGCAACGTTGCGAACTCCTTCCATGAAGCACTTGCGCAGCTCCTCGGAAGTCATATCGAGCACTTCGGGGGAGTAGAACATTATCGTACATCTGCACAACGACAAGACCGTACGAGGAATGGTGTCACGCCAAGCATGTTCAGCAGAGAGGCTTCGGAAGCTCCAACTTTCTCTTCCTGTTTGATCAGGTGGACTTCGCTCAATATTTCAATGGTCCCTCGGGTGATTTTGGTGGGGATCTGTAGAGGCTTGAAAGAAAGAGGTCTTCTCGGGACCCATACCGGTATTCTGAGCCGGCAGCTTCACATCGCAAGATGCAATTGCACCAGCTTTGGCAGGCGCACCCTAGAAATAAAAATCGAGATTTTATGAATGATTTTTGGTAGACAAGAAAATACATGAAGACAATATAACAATTGATAGCACGATGTTTTACACTGAAAGAGGCCATCCATTTTACCCCAAAATTCCCAAGTAAAATTGCACGCATGAGGTCTTTGTAGTTCATCAAGAAAATGATATCTATTCATCCCACATGGATGGGTGGAGGACTATATGTCGCCGAATTTGGAAGAGTCCCGCGCGGATTCCCTGCAGGAACGCATGTCCGCGCATGTACAAGGGTGCGTATTTGTCGCAAATGACTGCGGGGACCGCCCTTTTTCGGCGACATATAGTCCTCTACCCCACATGGATCGGCCTTTTTTGGATTACGGTAAATATATGGAGGTCAACACCTCAAATCGCGGTCACATTGCAGTTAAGAAGTTTTGATATGCTGATAACAAACTTCACTTCCATTTCACATAAGCCTTAGGCCCCGGGCAGACTTCACGCGATTTGATCGTCGCGACTGAATCGCGACGAGACAACTGTCACAACATCATTCAATGCCGATCAACTTGCATTCGGTCATGATATTTTTCCAGCCCGAAATTTTTGAATGTGAAATGAAAATGAATGGCGATTAGATCGCGACGATGTCGCGTGAAGTCTGTCCGGGGCCTTATGGTTACTGTATATATATGTTACGGTCCCACTTTGAATTTTTCAGTAGCCTTTAAGTTAAAAGTTTCTCTGAATACCTTATAATAACGGGCTAAGGGTTGTTTACGAGTTTTTGTGTGTCTGTGTGTCCGTCTGTTACAAAGTTCGTAGAGCGTGTTCCAGCCAGCGTTTTAAGCCCAACCATAGCGCATGCTACCTTCATGAAAGTCCAACATGCAAAAGACGAGTAGATTCGTTGGTGGACCCCTCAGAAATTGCGCGCCAAACGGATCCACCTGGCTTCTGTTCCGCAAAGTTGGGTCCGTATCATCACTTTTTGCCAAGTCGTGGATGTGTTTGGTAAGCAAATGTGCAAGTGATAGACTTTAGCCCGAAAGGTGGTCAAAGGTTTACTACAATACGAAAACAGCGCCAAAAAGGATTTGTTGCGTAGATGGTCAATTTGTCAAGGTCTTAGCCAAACATTTGAGAAGATTTTCGCACAGAGATGTAGCTCACGGTGACTATTGCCTTTATGGCCACTACCAAGCTATGACAAACTCAAAAATTTTCGTACATGCGTACACACAGACAGACAGACACACATACAGCTTTACGTATAAGATTAGGTTGGCCCGAAATTTCTGTCGCATCATCTTCAAGAATTCATAACTTCTGAGTTTCCCAAATTTGTTTGCATTCATTTTCATTTGAAAGAGCAAATCGTTCTCTTCATAGCGGTATTTTAGCGGCTTCCTAATGGTCATGCATTGCATAAATAGAGCAGCAGCACGCCTGGATCTTCTCGCGTTAAAGGCACCGTCCACCCAGATTTTCGACTTCCAGGTTTTTGTCGTTTAGGCCTTTCTCATGTCCCTGGTTCCAAATACGAAGTCGAGAATCCGTGAAAATCCCGAAAATCCCCATTCTGGAGAACCCACAAACCGGCTTTCCGGAACGGTGACTGGATGAGCGCGCACAAATGGGCGGGCATGGATGGGAAGGGGCGGGCGTGGATGGGGATCCTCGTGCACCTTCTCTATTCCGAAGCGATTTTCTCGCTTGCGAAGCGGCATTTTGCGCTGCGACTTGGGCAATGGTTTGATAGGAGGCCCTACTGTTATGTGCTGCCAAAAGCTCAACACCCTCAACTTAGGGTGGACGGTGCCTTTAAGAGCAAAAAGGGTGCGGCTTATCCACCTGAAAATAGGGTAGATGTTTGAATTTTATTCGTGGTAGTCGGCACAGCGCGGTGAGTTTCAGTGCCCGATTTTACGAGAATGAGTAAGGCACAGCGAAGCAGAGGTGACGCGCTGGTGTAAAATAATGCCTTCAAAATAGTTGCAGGACTCTCGAAATTTCGGAACTTTACTGTATGCCTACCGTGACCCCAAGAGCAAGGCTCTGCCACCTAAAATGATCACCGTAGATCAAAAGCACTTCGAAAAGTTCTGTGTGCAGTGTTAGGCGAATTCTGAGATTTGCATTTTGAGGTTGGTGTAAAGTGGAATAGCACCCATATTGAAAAGTAATGTAGTTCCGACATATATCTATTCTCCAGTAATTTGGAGCGAATTTCTCCCAGATCTTCTTTAGTGAAGACAGAGCCAACATTGCGGACGATGTAAGGTAGAAGTTTCTCTAGCGCAGGGTTCTTTCCTATCATGGTGTTCTTCCCCATTAAGATGACAGCATGTCCAAAACATTCTGATCAATGTCAGTAAGGAGCGTCAAGAGTTACAGCGTAACGGCCCGTGCCAGTGCCGTGCCAGCGCACTTGAATGCTCCCCGTATTGATCGCTTGATGGCGTTGGCTCGGCGCTAGCTCCGTGCTGGCAAAAGCAGTTCTAGACGATGCAAAAATACTCAACTTTGAAAAGAAAAAAGTTCACCTCGCATATCCTGACGAATCTCCTGCATTTGCTTCGATCCAACATTGTCAACTCCTACCAGGAAGCATTTGGGATACTCGTCAAATAGTTTGATCAACTTCAGGAAATAGTTTGCCTTCCAGGTCGTTCTGTCTTCCCTAACCATCGTGGTGAATTAAGGATCGTGCGCTTTACGTTTTGAAGGCAGTGTCTCACCAGTTGAGGTCGCGCGGATCTTCACATATTCAATTACAGGGACCTCTAAATAGGCCATTGCAACAAGTACCACTCAATTTGACCCCCTCCACGCTGAAAAAAATTCGCTCAAAGTGGTACGCGGAGAGCGACTTGGTACGCGCGGACGACTCCTTCGGTCTCCCCCTTTACGCGTTTGAACATGTCCCTCCACTTGGCATCCACCTCCCCTCTATTGCTGCCACTGTGGCTGAGGCTGAAGTTGGAAGGTACAACTCGTCCACCTTGCTTCCGCGGGGCCTCCAGAAAACGGGGTTTTTGGGAACTTCGTGCGATTTTAGGCCCATACAGTGCTGGATAGGGTCCGACAGGCTTGCAAAATGGAAAAAACTCGACAACTAAATTTTGATGAGACACTGCCTTTAAAGACGAACCGAAAAAAGTCTGACTGCACGTTGTATAACCCTAAGTTACCTTACAAGCTCGAACATGTTATAACGTAGCAACTACGCACAAAAACGGTCCAAACAAGGTAAAGCAGGTCAAAAGATCCATGAAACACATTTACTCTGTCTCACAAAAATTATTCCGTGGAAGTAACTCGTTTCTCAAATTTTTTACGAAGACAAAAGTTATTGAAAGCGTTTCCCTTTGTATTCACATAAACTGTCCCTGAAGTTCCGCACAAAAACGAGATCATGATCATGATAGTTCTAGCAGTGAGCCGTGAGATAACGAGGATAAAGACTGGAAAACGTTTGAATATGATTTGAAAAATGGCTTCTTGCGAAATGATGCTATTTTGGTGGTGTATACTCTTCCTTATTACAGGTTCGATGCTTACACAAAGGAGAAGGAAAACATCAAAAGCTTTTAATGTCCCGACATACTACGAAACAAACTACCGTTCAGCATTGCTTAAACTCATTTTCTTTTGTTTTTTACAAAGGAGGGTTACGAACTCGAAGTGGCCGATCACTTCAAACTACATACCATCAGTGAGACCTTGGAACGCTGTCTACCAATTGTCGGGATAAAATCAATTGTTCTGCCTTTCTAAACGTTAAATAGAGAAATTGGAAGTACTCACATACTACGCAGAAGAAGTTTGTTGTGTGATGTGTCTCGACCTTGCCACTGCTTTATTTGAGGTCTAACGAGGCAGTAGCGAATGAATTTGTCCTGGCCATCGAGTCATTTTTCTGCCTAAAAATACTAATAACTTCTTTCCCAATGGCGCTCTGCAGATAAGACAAGCAGATTTGGAAGCATCCCAAGCTCTCACTGAAAAATGTACTTTGTAGTAATCGGTCACTTCAACCCCGTGACCCTCCCTTGTTGAAATGAGAATTATAGTTCATCTAATTCATCTTGAACGTAGGAATGATGAAGTGATTGCGAACTGTTGATATAGGAACGTATGCACTCCTAATTTTGTAAGCCTAAATAATTTAAAAAGGTTAGGGGTATCCTGTCTCTAAATCTGTCTACACGCCATTTATTGAAAAGATCGATGTTATATCAAAATATTGTGCTGTGTTTATATTGGTCCTACTCATATATTCAAATTCTTTTATGCTGAGAAATTACTTTGACGATAGAGAGAAGCAGCCGTGTCGTAAATCTTCAAAAAAATTGATCGATGAGTTAAAAGAATTAGAGCTTCTACAGCACTTAAATAGAAAATATTCTAGAGTCGCAGGAATTCTTAAGCAAGTGTAAGTCCGTCGCAACAAAATGGCAAACTTTTTGATTTCGATAGTAGGCTAGCTAAAGAATATCATTATTCAATCTTAATTACAATGCAGTAATGTTTTTACGGTCTACGTGAATGTCTCGTCAAATTTTTGAACTACCCGCGTAGCGTGCTTTGATTCTTTATGGTGAAATCGAGGTAATGCACTGATGAGTTGATTACTGACGCTGCGAGTGTATAGGGCATTCGAAAAATCGTGACAATGACGCGACCGCGCACGACACGCACGCACCTCCGATAACCGCATTTTCTTGGTTTTCGTCTCTACTCGAATGTTTTCTTTGCTTACTTATGATCGTATTTGAATGAAGTGAGAGCTGAGTGAGCGTTGAGGTGATTTTTTTTGCATGAGCCTTTATGCTCAAAGTGGGCGCAAGGACCGTGGTCGAATTCGTCGTCACAATTTTTAGAATAATTCAAACATGCCTCGTCACCGTCTGTGGTTGTTAGAGGCTCAAAAAAAACTGCTTCATAACGCTGACATCCAAACACGCAGAAAACATTTTCCCTCGAGATAAGCACTAGTCAAAAAACTGTTTGTACCAAAAGTAGTATTGTACCATGACTCACTTAAGGGCCCGATGGAAGATAAGAAGTTATAGCAGGCGACAATGAGAATGTAAATGACAAATTGAAACATAGACATGGAAGATCACAAGAAGTCAAATATGAAGAGAGGGTACTTGACTATGGTATCGAATGAAAGTGCAAAAGATAACTACGTGCGGAAATGCTGTTGAGCGCCGTTCGAACGCTGACGAATGCAGTTTTTATTCCTCGTTCGATAAACGACACATACTATATCTTCGTCGACTGCCACATGGAGACGGGAACACATTCAGATTTATGAACAACACCTGCAAACTGTAGAAGCCTAAACAGATGAGAAATTATTATAGAATTGTCTTAGCATCCACTCCTCCAACCAATAATACAACATACATTTGAGATGAAGCACGTAGAAGAACTGACAAGGCACTCCTTCAGCCTCCTGTCTAGACAATGATAGCAAGAATTGCACACGTTCAGCAGAAAAAGGCGGTGCTATCATTGTCTAGGGTCGAACACCTCAACTAGACACCGCCTCCGCAGGCTGCTGGTCCTTTCGTCTTATGTGGTGCATCGCGTTGGGACCAGTAGTCCGCGGAGGCGGTGCCTAATTGAGGTGTTTGTTCCTCTACCCGGAAACGCCTTCTGAGCTTTCGCAGGGCTGACAATGTTTCAAATCTTTGATTTTTTAGCTACGAACTACTCAGCCAAACACTTCAAACTCGAACTTTCTACTAGTATCATACTCTGACCCATCAATGAAATCGGTTATAATAGTGGTCGACAATTCGACGTTGATTTTATCAAACGAACGAAGTTCCAAACATGGGCAACGGCTTGATTAGCAAGTGTTGAATTGAAATTGCCTGCACATGACCTCGTGTGCTGTTTTCTTTCTAGGATATCTGGTCATGGAGAAAGTCAAAGTCGTACATTTCGAGCCGTTGCAAGCGCTCATGCTCGGCGGCATTTTATGCGTCTCCTCAAATCCTTAAACGAAAAATGAATTCTTTTTTTACCTTAGCATTGTGGTCGTGCCACGAAGGCTTTCATCCGTATGCGTTGCGACGATCCACTGGTCTTTCGTTATTTTCGTGTTTTCATGATTGATTTCTGGAAACAGGATTTGCTCAGAATTGTAAGTTTGTGTACTGCAGCAAGTACAAATTTATAAATGAAGTTTTGATGTTCCCAAGTAGATGACCATCCCTTTGAACTCTCTCTCTTCCACGTTCCATTCCTCTTTTCTGTCAGTATCTGTGCACGACGGCCAATTATGTTCTGCACGAAAAGTGGCATGGTTTTTTTTACTGTGGTGATTCACCCCACTTTGAAACTACTAATAAACAAACTATTTTTTGTCTTGCATACTATTTCTTTGCAGCTTCTTGAACCATAAATTTGCAAACCTTGGTTCAGAATTACTCATGCAGTGTCTTGACTTGATGAAAAGATTTTGATTGTATGGGGTTGCGAAAAAGCTAAAGTTGCGAACAGCAAGTTTCCGAAGGAATTAGCTTTTACTATAGAGACTTTTGGAAGTTATAGTTTTTGAAGCATTCCAAGTATAAGACGATTCAGACAAATAAAATGGGAAACCACGTGAATGCCACACATTCCGGGTAGTGTGCTAGAGTCCCCTTTGATTTTGAATGGTTTCATTCATTATGCAGGGCAAGTGAAGCTTATCTTTTACAAAAATTTCTTATATTTTGCTGTCATTCGTTCAAAAACATTTTCGATGAAAAAAGCGAAATCCGCTTGAAGATCTTAATTACGATTTTATAGCTGTATGCTCCTATACTGTCCCAAGATGGTTCGATTTGGTTCAAAAACAAAGGCATCTCATATCATCAAGTACGCATGCCCCATAATGCAAACTCTAGAACAGATCCTGCCACGAATCAAGATAAAAGTACGATTACTCGTTGGCAATCTTTATATGGACAACAGCCATCCAGTACAAGTACTTCAACTTCATCGTGATTTCTCCGCAGATGATAATAATAGCAGCAATCTAGCTAATTTTCTACCGAAGACTTTCTTGTGAAAAAAGTGTATTATAAGTCCCGTGTTGACAAAACTACCACTTAAACATAAATTTTGTATGACGTCAATTGAAGCGGATATTGTGCCTTAATTAGAAACACTTAACAAAGATAATTTTTTCCTGCTTTATTTACTCGTGTCCAATCGTGACCTCGAATGAGTCAGGGTACATAGTCCTCCCATTGGGACACTTTTTCGCTTCCCTGATAGAGTATATAGCGACTCCTTGCTACAGTGACAGCACCTTCTATTACTATTCATAATGTCTAGCTACAGATCATTCACCGTGGAAATCGGCAAAAACGACCCGCCAAGTGAAGAAGATTACAAGAAGTTTTTTCAATCATTCCAGTCAATCCAGGAGCGCGTCAAAGAGTTTGGTATTCCTTCTGGAGAGATATTCCAGCACCATGAAGATGATGAAGGAACAAGCAACGAATATAAGTCGTCCAGCAACTCGCGAGGCCGGGAGAAGACGAAATCGAAGAACAGAGAAGAGAAGCCGAGAAAGCGAGACAGCTCCTCATCCTCCTCTTCAGTTTCACCCTCACCACGTGAGATGGCCAGCGAAGGACCAACGTGGGCCATTCCAAAGATGTTCGGAGTACCTCTGCATCTAGATCCGAGGCAGAGCAGTCAAGAAGGAGAAGGCACCGATATGAGGTAATTATGTATTTTGTTTTGTTACTTTTAATGATAGGATATTGTGAATATTGTTACTACTGAAAAATTTTTTGTTGAAACAATTGATAATCACAAGCAGTAGACCGTACATTCAGGCAATTCTTCGAAGTTCCTCCATTCTTTCCGAAGCAGTCAAGAGACCGCTCAAAACCGAAGATGTAAATGCGGGAACACTGTTTGGATGTGGTTATTATAAATTATAAATGATTTCTGTACAGTCTGAACTCATAAATTCAAAGTAGAAAAATTGCTAGTTTGATAATGGTTGTTAAGCTTGGGTCCATAATATTCAACTGCAAAAAACCGTGAATTCGACCGCTGCCATCCCAATACTCCAACGCTCGCTGCTCCACTCAAAAACTTACCCATTCAACGGGATTGGCGGTTGAAAGGTGACCCCTCGCATCCGCAACGCAGTCAGCGTCTCTCACGCGTACGTGCTTCTTAATCGCTCCCTAGCCTCAATTAGGCCTCGAATCCCCGCCTTCCAGCCGACTTTCCTGTTAATTTCTTTCTTTTTCGGAAAAGAGTTGACATTTCGGAGAAAAGGGAACTGAATGCAGCTGAGCAAAAAGGCTAAAGCTATTTCAAAGACGAAATTACAAAGAAACACAGAAATAAGCTAAATACAAATTATTTCCAAATTGCACTTTCATATTATACAGGGTGTCCCAAATGTAAGTGCACACTCTTTAATCGTTAGCAGCTCCCGTCCTAAGAAGTTTTGCTTAGCTTTAAGTGGATTCAGTAAAGCAAGCTTCAATTTAGATTTGCAGTATGGAGCGAGTCAGTCATCATCCCTCGTTACTAGGATTACACTAGGAATTTACAGCATATAGCGCTATTGAGAAACAGCCCGTTCAAAAAAACTTCAAAAAAACTCTGGGAAGTTGTGTATCGGTCTTCTGAGACATGCTAATTTCACTGTACAACTTTTTATGAGTTTTTAGAGGTTTCGAGTAATTTAATCACATTCTAGAACACTGAAGAAAAAAACATTATCGCGCTTTCCTTAGCATAACTCATGAAAAAGTCTTAAGATAAGAGGCGAGCTTCATATTTATCCAGCGACATACAATACTGCTCACATTTTTTGAAAAAGACGCGAATGTCGCATCATGTATGAACATCACTGTCGCGTGGCCATATCTCGCTTCAGAGTGGACGAATTCTGCATCTGAAGCCACCATTCGACTCAGCTCGGCGCGGCGCATCTTCTGATGTATAGAAGTGTCCACTTGGACACAGTAGGAGGTCAAATTCCAATAATCGTTTCGATTTCTGCTTACGGTGGGTTAATCAGTGTGCTTAGTCATTGCACTAGCTGGGCGACCTACCGTAAGCAAAAATCTGAAACGATTAATTTAATCTGATCTTTTACTGTGCCCAAACGGGCTTTTTTATATCAGAAGATGCGCCACGCCGAGCCGAGTCGAATGGTGCCTTTGGATTAAGAATCAGTCCGCACGTATGGCCATTTTTTTATATTTTATTTTTTTGAATGAGAGAAGGTATTGCTTTGCGCTATCGCTCAATTCGCTACCTGATGGCTCAACTTTGATTGCGTTGCATGGTATTCGAAGTAGAACAAAAATCAGTAAGAAAATCCGTTGCAGCAATTTTGAGTCGACTGACGACCGCCTGAAAGAGCAGCAGATGACAGCAACCGAGCGTTCGGCGGCGCAATCATCAATCAATCATCTTTTTTTTGAGCATTCATATCTGTCAAAACGCCAGAGCTTCGCAAAAAAATATCTATACTTTACAATTGCTAGCTTTATTACTTTTCAACAAAACAACGCAAACGATTAGGAAGAGGACTTCAGGCAGGAGCATAGCTATAATATCGCAAGAATATGTCATGGTTTAGCGTTCTAGATCAATCAAGGACTACAACGGTGCCGATGCTTTAAGGTGACCAACTTGAATGTATACTGACATCAAAATAGAATCATTTCGCTTAGTACAAAGGCTACACGGGCGGACGAAATATTGAATTACTGGATGTAACCAAAAGCGGCAAGTTGATAATGTTTTCAAAATGATTAGTCAAACAGGCCACAGCCAAAATCTTCTTCCTCGGACTTCTCCTCCGGTTACTCCTTCTTCTTTTCTGCAGCCGCAGCAGGTGCGGCAGGAGCAGATTCGCCGGCGGCTGGTGCCGCTGCACCGGCGGTGGCGAACTTGCTCGGGTCGGCCAGCATTTCCTTGAGCTGATCCGCTTCCTTGAAACTGACATTGGTGGCAGCAGCGATGGCGAACATGTTCTGCAGTCCTCTGGCCAGCGAATGAGCAGCAGATACCACTGTCGGTACTTGATGGCAAGTGAAACGGCGGCAACGTTGCGAATTCCTTCCATAAAGCGCTTGCGCAGCTCCTTGGGGGTTATATCGAGCGCTTCGGAGGAATAGATGGTACCATTATCATACACCTGCACAACGACAAGTCCATACGAGAAGGGTGTTACGCCAAGCATGTTAAGCAGAGAGGCTTTGGAAGCTCCAACTTTTCTCCTTGTTTGATGAGGTGGACTTCGCTTAAGATTTCAATGGTCCCTCTAGCGATTTTGGTAGGGATCTGTAGAGCTTGGAAGAAAGAGGTCTTCTCGGGACCCATACTAGTATTCTGAGGAGGCAGCTTCACATCGCAGTGCAATTGCACCAGCTTTGGCGGGAGCACCCTAAAAAATTGAGTTAAATCGACATGGTAATTCAAAATACAAATTCATAAATAAATGAAGACTCATAGCACAATGCCCTGCACATAAAATTTCACCTTACATAACCGAAAAAACAAAATTCCACATTTTGCTTGAATTTTGTACGCAAGTGTTGACGTACTCATCACAAGGTGTTTATTGACATGGTAAGGCCTTTCTGCGGGTTAGCGCAGGTGTACATGGTGTAAAAATTTCAAAAATCTGTTGCCACCATAGGGGATGGTTAACGTGCTGACCATGGACCGTATCCATTTCCCACGCGGTGCGTTATGATATGATTACGGTAGATATATGGTATGGGGTTGAACCTAAGTCTTACAGTGGGGATTACTTTAACAAATGGATATGATACTGATGGTTAACATTTCAGATAATTCGTCTATACAATATTTCCCGGCGAATCTGAGATTTCATACCTGTGCCATATACCTACCGTAATCCGCTAAAAGGACCGGAATGATTAGCATAGATTATCAGCCCTTCGAGGAACTGTGTGTTCAGCGAATTCTGCATTTTGGGGTTTGTGTAAAGTAGAATAGTGCCCATATTGAAAAGTGTTGTTATTTCAACATACCTTTCTATTCTCCAGCAATTTGGAACGAATTTCTCCCAGATCTTCTTTAGTGAAGACAAACCCAACATTGCGAACGATGTAAGGCAGTAGTTTCTCTAGCGCCGGGTTCCTTCCCAAATGTCCACGGAGGGCTTTTCGGATCATGGTGTTCTTCCCCATCAAGATCACGGCATGTCCTGAAATCTTTGACCAATATCAGTACGGGACAAGAGTTACCAGCGTTCTGGCGCCGTGCCAGTACCGTGCCAGCGTACGAAAACGCGCCCCGAATTCATCGATCTACTGCGCCTGCTCGGCGCTAGCTCGCTGGCACAAGCAGTCCTGAAAGCATGTCCTGACATCTGCAAGATTTTCTTCAAAACCGCCCAGTTTGACTTACTAATGCTTCCATATGAGGATGAACAGACATATTTGGCTGCCAGCATTAGGGGCCTATACTTCAAAGGTTCTTTTGCGGCTAGAGGGAATTCGAGTTATCTAAATTTTTGCGAGCAAATTAAAAACCCCCTATTATTTGAGCCCTCTTTCGCGTGCGAAAATATGCCCACTTTCTAATATTTGATATTTTCTTGCTGTCGCAAATAAAAAAAGATTGGCCGATGGTTCCTGCTTGCTCTCCCTTTACTCTAACATATGCAATATTGAATGCATCACGCATCGCTATATGTAGATTGTTTTCGTTTGTTGAATAACCGGGTTTGTCTTCCATCTTTAAAAAAATGGAAAAGTCAGACATTCTCTACGCAGGAGGAAAAGCGTGCTTATGTTAGCCCATTACATCCTCAACCATTATAAGTTATCGTATATTTAGTCTTGCGAATACTGCGGAAGTTCCTCTTCATGGAAACTTTTTCTTGGGCATGACTGCATTTTGGCAACTTTGCTTCGGGACTCAAAATTTTATCACAGGAAAGTTGATTCGCCAAACATCAGTAAGCACTAGAAAAGCAAAAAAAAGTACTTCTAGACGATGGTTATGACAGTGCCATAAGCGCAAAACCCTAATAAAATAGCTGCATTAAAACAAGGCAATTGAAAATCGGACAGAACTTTTGAATCAGCCTAGTACTAACATCCCAACGGGGGACAGGGATCGCAGCTTAAAGAAAGCTTCATATCCTGAATCTCCGAACTTCTGGATTTCACGCTGTCTACCTTAAGTATTCCTACCATCCTTTGCTATGAACATATTGAACAGGAGCGAGAAGCTGCGCAAGTCGCTTTTTTCAGTTTTCCCTGATGGTCCCCGGCCGACCGTCTTTTCTTGAAGTCATTTTCCTTTCTTCAAAGTTTACGAAAACCTTCCAAAGCTGTACTGTTTATCTAGCAAATAGTGCTAACATGTTGCTGTTAAGGACGAGTTTTTGAAAAATCGAATTTTCGACAAACTCCAACTTTGGAATCGTGGTTGATCGCAATTTTCATGACTTCGATACATCATTTGTTCATATCAGCAACATGCTTAGCAATTGTGGGTTAGATAATCAGTACAACTTTGGGAGTTCTTCGTTGAGTTCGAAGAAAAATAAATGACTTCGAAGTGAAGAAGGCTAGCTGCTGTGGATCATCAGGGGATCGTACAAAAAGCTGGAAAATGTGGCTTGTACGGCTTCTCGCTCCAGATATTTTCATTGCGAAGGATGGTAGGAATACTTACGGGTAGATATACAGCCTGAAAACAGAAGTTCGGAGCTTCAGCATATGAAGCTTTCTTTTGAGCTGCGATTCCCTCCCCGGCGTATGCTAATGCATACGGCTCTTACGCGGACATGTAGAATAAGGGCAAGGGTAGAGAAGGGTGTGTAGATGGGGCACTTTTGCGTTAATCAAAGATATGCGCAACAAACACTGCGAAGCGTTATTTAGGTTCCTCGTCGTCTGCAATTTTGTACATGGTTGGTTATTGTTAACGACTAAGGTGCTCAGCTAACAAAATAATATTGAGAATTGCGAATGACAAAGTTTTAGCATTTTACTTGGATAGAGAGGTGGGAAGAAACATAATATTTACAACATCAAAAAGTGACGAAAAGTTGTCATTGGATCTGGATGTGATCCAGTTGTTTGCTGTTCAGGAAGTACAAATAAAAGCTCGTCTAGCATAAGTTCAGAGAACAAATATTAGGTTAATGCTTAAGAACACGATTTTCATGTAACTTCTGTCTTTTTGAGATGCATTCATTCCTTGTTATTATGAACTACGCAAATATTTGTTTATTGTCCAAGTTCGACTCTCGATTAATCTCGGCATGTTGCAAATGCTTGTTGTGGCTTGTTTAGCTGGACACCGCGATTGGTATATCCTTTATTCGACTAACGTTTTGGCGGTATCGCCTTCTTCAGAGTCTAAACAGATGCCGAAAAAGTGGTATTGCAGACCACTGTATATAGTATATATACTAAAGTGCGGTTCATAATTATACGAACACCCCAAATTTTAGAAATTTCTGGACTTTTTGACAGAAACTCAAAAAGCCGTTGGTACCACGCGAAAGAGCACAACCAAGAACGGTATATGATCCATAAGAATAAAAATGGATGTCAATTTCGGGAGTGTTTTTTGCGCCTAGTGCGAATTTTTAGCGGTTCATAATTATACGAACACCTCAAACAAAGGTCCATTTTTTAATCAAGATTGCAGTTATTTGAGTCCAAATTTTTTGTAAAGCTACAGTAACAAAGTCTGACGTGCCCGCTACACACTGAACCCAGTGCAGTTCAAAAAAAGGACCGTTACTTTTTCCGGAAGGCTCTAAATGCTTCTGAAGTGATTGCGCTCCAAAAACATCCGTTCTTCTGCGGTTTACGCGCTCTAATTAGCTTGTACCAAAGCTATCAGATAAAATAAGCTCTTTCGATGGGTATTTTGTCTGACGCTTAGAAAATCTTTGCGTTTTCGTGCCGTTTTTCAACCAAGTTCCAACCTTACCACAGAATAGCACGATTTTGAGCCTCAAAACTCAGCTTCTGAAGCCGTACAATGAAGTAAGCATATAGTATGTAGAAGTTCACAAGACTGTATATTTTGCTAAAAAAAATCAGCAGCGTTGAGCGTTTGTTTTGGGCACGCAGACGTCATTTCATCAAAAACACTGCTTTTACTATTGCAATCACACCTTTATTTGGTTTGTAGCTCCACAGCCTCAAAATCAGTTCCACAAAAAACCCAAAAACTTTGGCACAGAAACATCATCATGCAAACTATGCAGCTGCTTCATATCAAATGTTTGCGCGAGAGAGAAGCTGAGTTTTGAGGCTCGAAATCGTGCTAACTCTATGCTAAGGTTGGAACTTGGTTGAAAAACGGCACGAAAACGCAAAGATTTTCTAAGCGTCAAACAAGATACCCATCGAAAGAGCTTATTTTATCTCATAGCTTTGGTAGAAGCTTATTAGAACGCGTAAACCGCAGAAGAACGGATGTTTTTGGTGCGCAATCACTCCAGAAGCATTTAGAGTCTTCTGAAAAAAGTAACGGTTTTTTTTTTGAACTGCACTGGGTTCAGTGTGTAGCGGGCACGTCAGACTTTGTTACTGTAGCTTTACAAAAAATTTGGACTCAAATGACTGCAATCTTGAATAAAAAATGGATCTTTGTTTGAGGTGTTCGTATAATTATGAACCGCTAAAAAGACGCACTAGGCGCAAAAACACTCCCGAAATTGACATCCATTTTTATTCTTATGGATCATATACCGTTTTCGGCTGGTTCTATCGCGTGATGCCAACGGCTTTTTGAGTTTCTCTAAAAAAGTCCAAAAACTTACAAAATTTTGGGTGTTCGTATAATTATGAATCGCACTTTATATATAGTGGTCTGCAAGTCTATATATACTATATATAGTATATATACTATATATAGTATATATACTATATATATAGTGGTCACTATATATAGTATATACACTATATATAGTGGTCTGCAATACCACTTTGTCGGCATCTGTTTAGACTCTGAAGAAGGCGATACCGCCGAAACGTTAGTCGAATAAAGGATATACCAATCCCGGTGTTTAGCTAAACAAGCCACAACAAGGATTTGTTTATTCATGCAAATAATCAAAATAATTTCCAAAATCTTTAAAAAATTCAAATTAGTCTTGTAAAAGAAATTGTTTTGGGGGGATCTCAGGGGTTATGCGCCTGCAAAAATTTTGAGTAGCACCTCAAAAATTTTTTCGGAGTGCGTGGCTAACGCCACGCACCTTCATTCGAAAATTTTTTTGCCGCCCCCGCAGACGGAAATCCTCGGACCGCCACTGCGGCAAAGATGAACTTTTGATGCTTCTGAATCTGCTGAAGATTGGTGTGGGGGGGGGGGGGGGGATTCAATCGCCAAAATGATGCTCATTCCGCATAGAAAGCTCGTGAGATTGACATATATTCTTCACCTTGGCACAAACCTAGAATAAGTATGACGCTCGTGTTGTACCTGTCATATTGCCCCACTGTACGAGATCTCGCAATTGCTGAAGTTCCGCAGCGGAACTTCCGCTTCTTACCTTTAGTATTTGGAGGACGTTCCCCCAGAGATGACGACCGATCTGCACCAGATCTCCACTTGTCTTTGACTTTCAGCTTCGCAGGGTCAACCTCTAGAAACGCTTTCTCTACAGAAAAATCGTAACCGTAAAATACTCTACCGTAAAATCTAAGTTGACCGTTTCTGGAAAATGCGTATTTTTTGTTTCAATTCGGTTTTAAAGAACAAACAGCTCGTTTAGTTTTGTAGCTCACTTCGTAGTCTACAAAATAGCACGATGGTCTCATTAAGAAAAAAGTTATGGACAAAGTCGAATACTTAGGTACCAACACTTCCATATGGTCCTCCATCTTTTTTATTCGGGATCAGGCTGCCGTTCGCTATAATTTACACCAGGTTTTGATTTCGTTGTGATAGGTCTTTGAACGTGTTGAAAAGGAATCCAAGAATGTCTACACTTGTCTCAAACTTCCATTCCTAATTTTGAATTCCAAAGCGTTGGTACAGGTAATTTGGAATCCAGTGAACAGCTTTTAGAACAAATCCAAAACTAAATCTTCTACGTTTTGCTCCGTCATGACGGCGACTAATAGCGAATCGATCAAGCAAGTGAATTGCGCACATTCGGCCGGAACAGCAGGACTCTACATTGCTTACAAAGACCAAGTTCTCTACGGTCTCCATGCCAAATAACTTTCTTCTCTTAACTCATTTATATCCACTACAATAACATCATACAAAGACTATGATTCGAATCAGTTGTCATTTTTCTAATTAGCGTGAACCGTAGGTTTTCCAATGTTATGTACAAAATTCTGGTTCCCGCAAAAATGCGAAGGATGTCAGTTTCTTGAGTTAATTCTTATCTCTCAATGACGTTCTCAAGAAATTTCATTGGGAAGGCGAAGGAGGAAGAACAGCAGAGATCTTTCCGAAAGGGATTTGGCTTTGAATTTAAAGTGTTATAAACCACAGTTGATAACCACTCAGACACTCGCACCAGCCGGCGGCCGTTCCATTATTCAGGGCGGAGCTAAATGCAGGCTCGCAACCGTTCGAGTAAAAATGCCGGCCGGCGGCCGTTCCACTGTGCAGAAGTTCGGAAAGCGCACAAGATTCGCGTACAGTAGATGATTCAAACATTGGGCGCTTGTGTCTTCTAAGCAGAAAACTTTTCTAATTTTCCTTTGTTATTGTTGGCTTTCTCCACTTCGGTTGCGTCACTTTCTTGTCCGAATTTGATATTTGATGCAGCCCATTATTATGATTCCGCTCATTCCACTCTTTTTCAGATTTGGTCAAACTCCATGGTGTTCATTATTTCTTCTTTCTATATCCCTGCTTATTTTGACTTAAGTGGCGAACTTACTGTGACTTGAATGGCGAAGTGCTCATTTTGACTTGAATGGGGAAAAAGTCGAACGTCAGTGAGTTTATGCCTATTTGCTATGACGTTAATTCTATGTGTCGCATCACCTTTTTGGGTACGAACTAATGAAGTACAGATTGAATGTTCACTATTTTTCAGGGGACAACTGCAACATGTATGGTGTTTGCGTTTTTGTTTTTCTGAAGGAACTACAGCAAATGGATGACTGCTCAGTTGTCATTCGTAAAGTCGAGTATTGCTCCTAATGGATGCTCCTTCACATATTCACATTTCTTGGATTACTGGACTATTGTTGACTGCTGGGTATTCTAAAGTTCATCTGGATACCGTGCATCTAGCAGTTGCTACTATGCTGACAACATTTACGGTTCGGAAAGGTATTTGATATCCTACCGCATTTCTGCTAATCTGATGGTCACGGCTGCTGGACCCACTCCAAAAGATATAAGTTTTTTTGAACTTCATATAAGAACAGCGTTGCAGTGTTCTCCAGAGACTACAATCATCTATTCTAATCGACTACTGTAATGCTTATTTTTTTGATACTGCTCTACTAACAAACATTATTGCAACTCTGTGCTTAGCATGTAAGTTTGGTGGCAGTTAAAACTTGGCAATAGTCTGATTCATTTACAGGTCAACGAATGCAGCTTGTTATTACGTGTGCGTTTAAAAGTACAAGAACTAAAACATTCTATAACCCACCGGCGCATTCGGAACGCTTGTCCGAAGATGTAACCTGCTCTTCAAATGATCTTTCCTTGTAGATAAAAAGTTGCTAGCTTTGTAGTCAAATGTATTTCTCGTGGATCTTTGTGACACTCTTTATTGTCGATGGTTTTTCGCATTGTGTAGTGTTGCAATAAATATGTCCATGTAGATTCTACCACCCTGTATTGAGATTACAGTGCTGAAAGCTAGAATCTAGAGGAAGAAATATTGTGGCCCAATGCCATTTCGCTGCGCCACTGACGCGTACCGGCAGGTGGCCATATGAGTACCGGCTGGCGGCCGTTCGAGTAGGCTGGCGGCCGGCTGGCGACCGTTCCGGCCGGAATGTCGGCGACAGACCAGCCGGTCGTCGAACGGTCGCCGGCCAGTGCGAGTGCCTGAGCAGTCACTGCGCAATTTTTTGAGCCCTATAAACAGCTTGAGGTTTGCGACCCATTTCGAACGGTATCCGTAAATCGAAACTTTTGGTGTGAACCGAGTTATTTTAACTAGGGGATCCTTTTGCACAGAGGTCCGCCTCGCTATGCCTACCGTATTCTAAAATTGTGTTATAACCACTATATGAGCGTATTGAGTCTCCTTCCTCTTCTGAAATTTTGAAAAAGCAGAGTAGACCTCTCATCCTAATTTCAGCTACGATGATCGCTATCTGCTCGTACTCGAAAGCACGTTTTTTGCATATGTGCGAGGTAATTGGCTAAATAGCTTGATGGAATTCTCCTATCAATTGAGTATTAACCATTGATTCAACTGGCTTGGCGGCTGGAAGGCGGGGCGTTGTGACCTAATTAGGGCCGCTCACGCCCGCGACGCAATCCGCGTCTCTCTCGCGCACCTGCTGTGTGATCATTATTTAGCTTGATAAGGTCACGAATCCCCGCCATTAGCCGCCAAGCCAATTGAATCAAAGGGTACAACTGCTTAAGAATTGTGCTTCCCATATGATTATTTTCTCTGTTCTAATTTTTTTACGCGCTAACATGACTTCTTTTGCGACAATCAGCCGTGGTTTCCCTTGTAATGGAAAGCTTTCCAGCTCCACGACTTAAATTTTTTTTTCTAGAAATTTACTCAAAAACCAAACAACAATTCTTAGTATTTGATTTTTGATCTATTTCCTAAAGCAGTAAACCCCTTAACTCGAAGCTCCTTGCATCAATACCTGCAAAATCTTGCATCAAACTTATTAAGTCGACATCAAACATTACTCTCGTTTTCAACTGGATCATGATTGAACATAGATTTATAACTTCTTAGATCGTCGCGCTCTTTTCGGATCTTTCAAAGAAGCTTTTTTCGAAAAATTAACAATGGCTGTCATTAGAATTCTTTTATTTTCTAAACATATTTCTAATGATTTTTTCATTGAAACCAAACGAATTGGCCATTACAGTATGCGAGCGAAGTCGAATGCATAAGTGAGACAAACACGCAGCAAGACCTAGGCAACTGTGCCACTAGGTGTTGGTCCCAGTTCCGTTTAGGGAAGAGGGGAAAAAAATTCTTTGGAATGAAGTGCCTGGTGTTAGTCACGCACTCTGGAAAACTTTGGTGATTCCTAGGATTTTTCCAAGCTCATAACCTTGATCCCGGAGTCTCTCAAAAATTTAAGTTAGCGTTCTATTAAGAAACTTCAAACATTATTTTGATTATTCACAAGTATAAGCCACTCATTTGCACATTTTATAGCTCATTAAGTAACTTCCAAAAATTTTGCTCCCATTTTGGGGGAGGGGGTCCCCTCCGTATGCCACTGCCACTAGGGTATCTTCGAGCGTATCCTTTGATTCAACGGGCTGGCGCCTGGAAGGCGGGGCTTTGTAACCTAATTAAGGCCGCTCGCGCCCGCGCAGTCTTCTCTGTCGCTCACATGCTCTCTGATCATTATCTAGTCTTAATTACCCTAATTTCATGCGTATAAGGCGCGGGGGATTTTTTTTTCTAAAATCGACCAACCCAGACACGCCAAGGGACTTTACAAGCAAGGGAACCTATAACGTGCCGTATATAGCTTAAGAGAATCGTGCGGTATAAAGATCTCTTTCCGAAATGCAGTGAGCGGCTGAGCGGCTCGCTTGAAAATTCGAAAAAGTGCGCCTTATACGCGTGCAATTACGGTCTCGCCTCGCCTTCAGGGCACCAAGCCGGTTGAATCAAAGGGTATGTACCGTGTAAGTGCAGATAAGTTGCGTTCAGTCATCCTTTTTGGCGAAGAGGTTTGTGTAATTGTCCTATTTTTAGATCTGCACTGACAAGTTGGCTGCGTCAGAGAAAGAGCCCTTTTCACTTTTTGCAGTTGTTTTTCTCACATTTTCACTGTTCCGTAACCTCCTCAAGTCAAAACGGTCCACTGCCGCCAGGCTTATCCTGTGCAATTTTGGATGGTTTGTCAGACTAGATTTCTCACCTTCGTTTTATACATAACTAGCTGGCTTACCCGGCTCCGCCGTATGTTCCGAATAGAAAATTTCATTTCTCAACCGATCCGAACCAAACTTGGCACACATACACTTCGGGCCCCGGCGGGTGTCACAGTCCACTTTTCGTTATCGATTGATGTCGATTTTATCGATTTTTTGCAAAATTTGAGCTAGGGGGCTGGAATCTGGCAGGGGGTGTAATCGAGCATGCTGATCATCCCCACGGGGGTGATCAGCATGCTCGATTACCCCCCTGTGCCAAATCCCAGCCCCGTAGCTCAAGCTTTGCAAAAAAATCGATAAAATCGATAAAAGTAATGCACGATTTTAAAAACTAATATTGTATTCGGAATCCCCATGCTCACTTACCCCCCCCCCCCCCTGTGCCAACTCCCAGTCCCATAGCTCAAATTTTGCAAAAAAATCGATAAAATCGATATCGATCGATACGAAAAGTAGCCTATGACACCCGCCAGGGCCCGAAGTGTATGTGTGCCAAGTTTGGTCCCGATCGGTTCAGAAATGGAATTTTCTATTCGGAACATACGTACAGACAGACAGACATACAGACAGACAGACAGACATACATACAAACAGACATTCAGCTTTATATATAAGATTCCTCTACAGAACATTCGCACTCACCTGCAAATATTTATTTTTCTGGAGAAGATAAATGTTGAAAGTAACTTAGCCTTGTTCAAAGAAGCACCACAAAAACAGACTATACTTTTGAAAAGATTTTGGTAATATTTGATGCAGCTTTTAATCTCCTTAGCGGAGCTTAATTCTCAATCTTTATATCCGCTTTGCGGAGGCATCTAAGCATTTGAATTGAAAAAACCAACAAAATTGAGCATCTTACAAGTTCTTCCATTAGCTCTCAGGGATTTGGCGCAGTCACACCATCAAATGGTGGTTGCATTTCGATCTTCAAACTTTCTTTGAGGCGTTTAACACCTAGATATTGTTCGAATCTAATTATAAATTTTGTCGGATTTGCTCATTTTCAAAAGTGTGGATATTAAAGTAACAAATGTCAAATCCGCTTATGTTTTTTTATTTGCTTTACTAATCGCCTATTCAGAGGAATTAGGCAGTTTTACCATAGTTTTTTCTAGATTCAATTTGCTTGCCTTCCATCTCTCTTTCTTTGCAAACAATCCGATTAAAGCCAATCGTATAGCTGTTGTTAAATAATCAATAATCGGGTAATCAACGCAAGCTATTTAGATTGCTTTTGGTGACTAACAAGCTGTTTTCGCAGTCTTCCGCTCCTCGCTAAGCCCTATCCGAGATGTAAATCTTGAATATTCTATCACTTTTGCTCTTCTCAGAGAGGGATGGATTCATTTCTAAACTTCCAAAATTATTTATAGGCTTGTAATCATGAAACTCAAAAAAACCGAGCGTAAGCGACCCCAAAAAACTATTCCGCAAGTAGATTCAGAGCTCAGAAAGCTCTTTCGCACTTTTTTTCATAAGAATCATAACATTTTTTGCTCAAAAATATCATGCGCTTTACAGAAGTGCTTTGGTGAAATTACAAAACCATGATTTTCTTTTTTGAAAATAGAAATCATGCACTTTGGAGCAGTGTCTTCAGTGTAATCCTTCTTATATATAAACTGGAAACATCCGGCGAGACGACGAATACTACACATGGTTCACCCACCCTGACGACCCCCTTCAGCGTTGCAGAGGGGCGAGACAGTGTGAGCGCGCGAGACATCACACCCTCTCGCAGAGGTTACAGATGATGAGAATTTTAGAGGAGCGGTGTACTCCTATTCGCAGACAGGCTCGAGAGGAGAGGGTTGTCTCGACATGTGACTATTGATCGCACCCTACACCGCATGCGATGACGGCACTGTTTTGACTTTGCCTGCGATGACGAATTGTGATGAAATACCGTATGCTCGGTTTGATCACAGCTTTCACAGCTGGAGCAACCTCTACTGTTTACATACACGTTTACTCTTCTTTTCATGTCTTTAGCTACGTTCCACCTTCAGTCTAAAGATTCCCTTACCCTCCCCCTGGCCATATGACATAAGTTTGACATGAAATCTGAGCAATGCAACTCTCCTTAAATAGTCGTCAGAACTCAACATTTGGTGAAATGATGACGAAAGTCCCAACCCGAGGAGCAATTCAACAGCAAAAAACTGCATTCTTCGCAGGCTCTTTTGTGGCTTGCCAGTTTTTGGAGCGAAAAGTTTTGTTTTTCCCCGCAATTTCCACAAAAACGATAAAAACCTCGATTTCGACAGAACTTCAGCCACAGAAAATGCCTTTACCCCCGAAAAAAAAACCCAGCATGGAAGCTGTGGTCTCGCTGATTGAGCTCCGGCAGGCCTACTATGTGGCTGACCAGTTTTTGGAACGAAAAGTTTTGTTATCCCCAATTTCCACCAAAAACGGTAAAAATCTCGATTTCGACAGAATTTCAGCCACAGAAAATGCCTTTACCCCCGGAAAAAAGACCCAGCATGGAAGCTGTGGTCTCGCTGATTGAGCTCCGGCAGGCCTACTATGTGGCTGACCAGTTTTTGGAACGAAAAGTTTTGTTTTCCCACATAATTTCCACCAAAAACGGTAAAAATCTCGATTTCGACAGAATCTCAGCCACAGAAAATACCTTTGCTCCCGGAAAGAAGACCCAGCATGGAAGCTGTGGTCTCGCTGGTTGAGCTCCGGCAGGCCCTTGTGGCTCATCATTTGGAGTGAAAAATTTTGTTTTTCCCACAATCTTCATGCAAAGCACTGAAAACCTCGATTTCCACGGAATTTACGCCACATTGCCCACGGCCTCCCACCACCTCGGCTTTGTCAGACCCGGGGACTTTTACCCTATTGTGTGGTTTTCAACGGCCAGTCATCTTTGCTTTGAAGTCCTTTATTTTCCCTTGCTCCCGAGATGAAGACCCAGCATGCATCTGCATTGGTCAGCCTTTTAGGAAACCGATTATGTTGATTTTAACTAAGCATCGAAAGAAGCAAGCTGTATTAAATAACTGAATTCTGGTGGTGGCATTTGGAGGGAAAGATCTGATATTTTTTGTGTCTACCTGCAAAGTTTGATTTGTTATTTAAGCTTCTCTAGAGAGGAGATGCGAACACCGTTTATAATTAGATGCAGTCCCATCTAAGCAAAAACTAATGTATCTGCACCGACCCACTTAAAGTGGCCAGTAGGGCCGCTAGTCTTATATATAAAGCTGAATGTCTGTCTGTATGTGTGTACGTATGTTCCGAATAGAAAATTCCATTTCTGAACCGATCCGGACCAAACTTGGCACACATACACTTCGGGCCCCGGCGGGTGTCATAGGCTACTTTTCGTCATCGATCGATATCGATTTTATCGAATTTTATCGATTTTTTTGCAGAGTTCACCTACGGAGCTGGGAGTTGGCACAGGGGGGTAATCGAGCATGGGGATTCCGAATACAATATTAGTTCTCGGGATTATCGATTATTTTTATCGATTTTATCGATTTTTTTGCAAAGTTTGAGCTACGGGGCTGGGAGTGTGCACAATGGGGTAATCGAGCATGCTGATTACGATTACAATCTTAGCTTTTGAAATCATCCATTATTTTTATCGATTTTATAGATTTTTTTGCAAAGTTTGAGCTACGGGGCTGGGAGTGTGCACACGGGGGTAATCGAGCATGGGTATTCCGAATACAATATTAGTTTTCAGGATTATAGATTACTTTTATCGATCTTATCGATTCTCTTGTAAAGTTCTATGGGGCTGGAAGTTTGCACAATGGGGTAATCGAGCATGCTGATTACGATTACAATGTTAGCTTTTGAAATCATCCATTATTTTTATCGATTTTATCGATTTTTTTGTAAAGTTTGAGGTACGGGGCTCGGATTTGGCACAGGGGGGGGGTAATCGAGCATGCTGATTACGGGTTCGATATTAGTTTGGCGCTTTTCGGCTATCCGGGCCCCAAAATTTTTTTGTGGTAGAGCTTGCTCAAACTTCGCGTATAAGGGTTATCTTAAGGGCCGGGCATACTTCAAGCGATTTCATCGCGACGCGATTTGGCAATATTTCAGGTGTCCATAACTCATTGTAAGCACATTATAAATATACAGAAGATAGGGCGTTTCATCAGTTACGTAAGTTATACACACTATACATGTGCAGTTTGCTAATGTTGGATCCGAAGACTTCTGGCGAATTGTCAAATCGCGTCGCTACTGAAATCGCGTGAAGTATGCCCGGTCCTTTACATGCTGATTACATACACCACACTTTCTCCGCAGAACGTCTTCCCATATGGTTACGATAGGTGTACGGTAAGAAGTCAAAATCATGAATTCGGCTGAAGTCCGGTCCATATGGCTTATTCGACATGCTAATTACGAATATCATCTCTCTCTGCATATTGGGACCTTTTCATAAAGTTGTGGTGGTTATATGGCATGGGGTCGAAAACATAGATTTGCTTTAAACTTTGCCTAGGGTGGTAATTTAGCGCGCTCAACATAAATATCATGCTGATTTCGCAGGACAGTGCATTTTCTTGGATTACGGTGGGTGTAGATGGGTCGAAGTTCCAGATTTGCTCAAAACCTTACCTGTAACGGTTCACAAGTATATCGCACATGAATATGATGCTTGCTCGCTGTCATAACGCAATAGTGAAGTTATGGTGAGTTGCAGGCTTTGAATAGGCATTTTTTCGCTTTCGGGCCAATTTTGGGGGAACGGTCGTTTTGCTGGCGGTCTCCAGCGTCATCCTGATAATCTGTCCCAACGCGTAACGCACGCGGCAAATCTCCCCCCCCCCTGTTCTTGCTTAGGCAAAAGCCGCCGAAGGATGTCTCGCGCGCGGCAGTGGTCCTATAAGGAAACTGATAACCTGTCCCAGCGCGTAACGCACGCGGCAAATCTCCCTCCCCCTGTTTTTGCTTAGGCAAAAGCCGCCGAAGGGTGTCTCGCACGCGGCAATGGTCCTATAAGGGAAAGCATTACGGTCGTGGGAAACTTTTATACCAACAAAAATTGCCTTTATCGTGGGGATTGAGCACAATATTCTTGAAACAGCACTTTGGATAATTTTCTGCCAAGGTTTCAGGCAGGTTCGTGATTTTTACTCGCTGCCGTGTACCTACCGTAACTCTGCGAAAAGGTCTCAAAACGCAACGAGAGAGTTTTGAACGTGGTCAGAAGGTCGAATCTCTCTAGACCGAGTTTCAGCCAAACTGAGATTTTGCTCCTCCAGTATACCTACCATAACTCAGTGAAATCGCCTCGAAATGCCGAAGGAGTATGATATTCGTAATCAGCATGTCAATTAGTCCCCCTCAGAGTTTCAGCGAAATCCATGATTTTAGCTTCTTATGTGTACCCGACGTAAACCCAGAAAATGGCGCTATCGCGCGAAATGACTACGTTATTCGTCATCAGCGGCTTTAAATCCCCATGTACCGACTTTGAGCAAGATCCGTCAAAAAACATTTTGGGGCCGTATAGCCGAATAGCGCCATCAGTCAGAACTATCCTTACTTTTACCGATTTTATTGGTTTTTTTTGCAAAGTTTGAGCTACGGGGCTGGGGGTTGTTGGGGGAGGTAGGTGGGCATGCTAATTACTAACACAGCGGGAATAGGGAGTTGCATAATTGCATGTAGAAGTGGGCACAACGAAAGGTTCTACAGCGACAGGGATAAGACCTTAATCATAGCATTAACAGGGCCGGGCGGTGCCGGGTAAGCCAGCAGGTTTCATATAAGGTTCGTTCGCATCTTTTTTTCCAAAAATTATAACTTCTCCGAAGTCAAAATTATGCGCTTCACAGCGTTCTTTGATCTACTTTTAGACAAAATTCGGCCTATTTTTTCAAAAGAATCAGAGCTTTCTTTGAGAGGAAATCATGTGTTTACAGCATGTCTATAACGTAATGTGATACAAGATTCGTTCGCACCTTTTTGAAAGAAATATAACTTGTTTTGCCTGAAAGTAGAAATCATGCATTTACATCGGTGTCTTTGATGTAATTTCAAAAAAAAATGAGATCAAAAGCAAATGGAAAACTCAAGATTGTCGTTTTTTATTCCAGAACAACACCTTTCAAGACTGGTATGAGAGAATGCGAGAGTCAGAATCAAACAACATTGACATAACCACTTTCTTTATAACAAAGTGTTGTACCCCTGTTTAATTCCCATTCTGGGAACTTTATTTAAGTGATCTCGCCTGAGAAATTCGTTAGAGTAATTTTTCATCGTTTGATTCTGGCTCTCGCATTCTCTCATACCAATTCACAACAAAGGCACTACTGCAATGCACATTTCCGCTTTCAAACAAAGTTTTTTCTACAATTCTAACGAAATACAAAGAAGCTTTGAATTTTAGAAGAGGTGCGGACGAACTTTTGGAACAACCTAATTACACATTTTGACGGAAATTAGAAAACTATATCAGTTTAGAAAATTAACATATTACTTGTGTAATTATTTTTAACTGAAAATAGGTCACTTGTTATAATAATTCATGTAATCACTTTCAAACACCGTCGCTGTAGGTTTAGAAGTAGCATTATTCCACCTTATTGGGAAATTTAATGAATCACCCACAAAACTGAATTTGAATGAAGGAGGACACTACAACACTCACAATTTTGAAAAAGTTTTTTGGTCCTTAGAAAGTGACTCACAAGGGAAGGATACCAACTTAGATTCGCCTTTTGAGATGGTACACATATATTTGGAATCAGCTTTGAACGCTGATTCCAAATATGCTATTCCTAGCTGCTTAGCATTATTACCAAGCGAGTTATGGGCTTGCTGTCGTGAGCAACTAACGAACTTCTCAATGTCGTAAGAAGGGGTGTAGATAAGAATCTGCTCGAAAAAAGTGCTAGTGTGCCGATAGAATCGGCACCTCTTTCACCTCCTCTGATGATTACCATGAAGGTCATGCATAAGCATGACTTGCTGTGATATGAGCACCGTTACTGCCCAAATATGTTAACTTACTTCGCCACGCCTATAATCGGCAGCATTCTACTACTGCACTAATACGTGCACGTCATCTGTTCATAAATCTACATTACATGTGTTCTGTAAAACACAGGAGTCAAAGACTCCCAATTAGGCGCTAATTCGCCTCAGGCCACAGTACGGCCACGGAACCACCGATACATTTGGTGCATCGGCCAAATCAACAAGGCCGATAATCTTCTATTTCGCTGCAAAATGATTCCACTTCTCCACATAGAAGAGCTGCGAGGATCTACCAAGGATCTTGCGAAGCTAATGCAGAAGCACGCTTTTCACGGTGAGAAAAGCACATTTCCAGAAGATGAGCAGAAACGACAGAATATGTGTGTCCGCAACCTGGAGGTGCTGGCGATTTGTGTCAAGGAAATCAAAAGAGGAACACATTCGCTACAATCAAAAATCGATGCACTAGAGGAGCTCTACACAAGCGAGAGCTCGAAAGCACTGAAGAAACTAATGCTGAAGGAACTGGAAGCATATGAGAAAGAGATAAGCTTTTTTCGTACTATTGGTGATGCTGAAACTTTCCTCTTCACCTTAAAAGATTATATGATGGAATGTGAGATACAGCTAGCGCTAATGAAGAACAGGAAGAATTTCGCTTCGTTACTGAGGAACAAAAACAAAGAGCAAACTTCCACCACAGATCAGTCGATTAAAGAAGAGCCTAATGCTGATTCCAGGAGTAATTCCAATGCTGAGAACAGCATAATATACGCTCAGGACAAAAAAACAAAAGAAGTTTTCGGAACCAGCCATTCTAAACCTTGATGATGGCTACTGTGCGACGAAAATAGAAGTAAAAAATTCTCCGCAGAGCAATTCGGCAGAGGAAAAGACAAAAGGACGCAAAAAGTCGAATAGCAGTGATGATCGATACAGTGAGAAGGTCTACTCTGCCCATAACGAGAAGCCTTTCCAGGTCATGACGCCTCTGGTTACCAGTGAAGAAACAGCTGTCTCCAAAAATGAGGATTCACTAGCTCCGCTTTCAAACAAGAAGATCGCTCCCATTGAATATATTTCAGAGTTTAACTCCATATTATCCTGTCATATTCAATTCACCAATCACATCATCTTATTGAAGTCTATTCTCTACAATCATTTGCCTCGTGCCGGCGCCACGTCCGCTCATACTTTGCGGATCTCAACACAGACAAAACACTACGTACCGGCCACCAGCGACCACTGCTCTATCCAGATAAGAAGAAGAATTTGCGAAAAGGAGTAGATTATTCGATTGTGTTTTTATCATGTGTTGTCTCTCTTTTCTGCTTCATGCCTGGTCGGCGGCAGTGTGCCGATAGAATCGGCACCTCTTTCACCTTCTCTGATGATTACCATGAAGGTCATGCATAAGCATGACCTGCTGTGATATGAGCACCGTTACTGCCCAAATATGTTAACTTACTTCGCCACGCCTATAATCGGCAGCATTCTACTACTGCACTAATACGTGCACGTCATCTGTTCATAAATCTACATTACATGTGTTCTGTAAAACACAGGAGTCAAAGACTCCCAATTAGGCGCTAATTCGCCTCAGGCCACAGTACGGCCACGGAGCCACCGATACAGCTAGGATGTTGAAACAGCATCAGATTAATCCTTTCGATCTTGAGAGGGAGCCTTATTCAATTGCAAAACTACCTACTCAGAAAATCGCCGGGGGCAGGCCGTCCGCAAACTCGCGCTTTTCTGCAAGCGGTCAGCCGAATTTTGGAGCGTGGCCAAACCTTCAGCGAGCGGTACTTCCTTTACTGTCTAATGTTCTGCCAGCGGGCAGCAACACAGAATTTTCTGCAGGCGCTCGTCAAACAATCTCTTTCAGCGAGCGCTGGTCAAATTTTCAGCTGGCGCTCGAACGGTTTCTAAGCAGTTTCGGGCGTACGTCGAGCAAAGGTGAGACTCTACATGGCAGAGGTGTCATCGATGGCTTAATTACTCAAATTTGAGGTACTTTCTCCCAGCGGAAAGTACCTGGGGGCTGCGCGGTCCTCCACAAAAGACCATGCGGCCCCCCGAAAATTTTGCATATTCTCGCGGAAAGTCCGCGAGAATGCGACCATTGCGCCGCAGCTAATCTATAAGGAAACCGCGATTGTTCTCCAAGCATTCGTCTAAAATTTCGCTAAGAATCTTCCAAATATCTGCAAGCGGACCCCGAGAAATCAGCGGACTATTTTTCCAATGCCCGCCCGCCCATAAATCGCATGGCCGCCTGCCCCCGGCGATTATCTGAGTAGACGTCGACACCGTAGCATCCGTAGCTCGAAGATACGCAAACTTTGCATAGAAAAGAGACCATAACGCGCTTCAGAATAACGCTAGGCAGCTACTCAGACAATCGCCGGGGGCACCGGAAAAAAGATTGCTGATCTCTCGCACCCCGCTCGCGGATTTTTTGGAAAGCAATCAGGACTTTTCGGAAGAGCGCTTGCTGAGTCAGCGGATTTTTGAGAGACCGCCTGTTGAATTTTTTTTCGCTCTTATCTTTTGCAGATATATTGCTGAATCTCTGAGGAATCGAGAACTCAGCAAGCGGTCTTCCGAAAAGTCCTGACTGCTTTCCAAAAAATCCGCGAGCGGGGTGCGAGAGATCAGCAATCTAATTTTCCGGTGCCCGCCTGCCCCCGGCGATCGTCTGAGTAGGAACAGCATATTTGGAATCAGCGTTTCAAGATGATTCCAAATAAATGTATCTCATCTCAGTAGGCGAATCTAAGTTAGTATCCTTCCCTTGTCAGTTTCTTTTCTTAGGATATGGAAGAACCCGTGACTGAATTTTGCTCATCTGCACTTGCCATTTAACACATTGACGAGCATACAAATTTTCAGTTGTCTGCCTTTTGAGACCAAGCCCTTTTTACGGACCGGCCCACTTTTTCAACTATAATTACGCATACTGCCATCTATCTACGTACACCTACAGTAGATCTAAGAGGCTGATAAGAGAGTCAAGGTGTGTCAAGCGGTCCCACGCGGTAGTCATTGCTTGACACACCATGTGTGTCAAGCAGTCGTCAGTGTGTAAATCGGATTTCTTTCCATCATTCTTCCTAAGCTGATTAGTTTATTGCAAGGATGCCCACATAATTTGCGAACACAAAAATTTCAAAGCAAATGGACATTCAATTCCTTAATCTTCTAAATTCATACGTTTGGTATCCGTATGAGCTTACCACAGAATTTACAGAATTTCAAAGCACCAATTTTTCTCTTAGATTCTCCTGAAGTTTTTATGGTAGTTCAACAGATCGTGGTTATGTATAATGCAGCTAAATGTTGTAACTTTTGTTCACTTCATATCAGCTCAAAAAACTTTTTTGTTCCTTTTTCTTTATATGTTTTCTTTTACTTCATCGATCTATTGTCAACTTCACAGTATTTGTCTATCACTATGTCTGCGGATCCCTCACAAGTTTTGCATTTCTATCCTTAGAGTTTTCCATATAAGCCTGCTCAGACCACATTCTAAAGAGTGCCCCTTAGTGATTACTTTCATACCTTTTCGTCTGCAATACAACAGCATTCAATGTGATGTTATCCTTATCTTTTTTACTTACCGCTCCTTTACCCATTTCTCAAGGCCCTCCGTTTTGGACTTGGACGAGCGAAATAACTCCCGCTCCACCTTAACAAAATTCGGGATGTTCGGTTTTGCCTAGCCACTGCCGGACATAGGCCTGTAGAAATTGTGAGCATCTGCAAGCGTTGCAAATCTTGGAATAAATTGCGCTAACGTTCATGAGCAATCGACTTCTTGGTAGTGAAGGCAGTGCACCTTTAGTGCTTTCAGTCATTTGATCTTCACAATCTTATAGTGCTTTTTTGCAGAAGAAACAGCGGCTCAAAATGAGAATACTTTCAACCACGATATTTCTCTCCTTCATTGCCATACTCCTTGCCGTTGTCGTGGTAAGTAATATAGTTAGCTGTGGTAAAAACGCTATGCATTAGGTTGGCGGATAACTTCTGTTACACCTTTATTTTTATTTCTCAAAAATCTAAGAAACTTCCGAAAGTTCTTATTAAAAAGTGTTGGCGGGGTGCAAAGGTTTACCCACCGGTATTGTCAGATCCGCGGTCCGTGCGCAAAACACCCACTTTATCGGCGGGAGTACATTGTATGGACATTTTTGTCAGCGGGCTGACATTGTTCCAGGCGATTGGGAAGAGACCGGGAGATGTGGTATTCGGGCAGGGTATGGTCCATAGTTTTTAGCAACATAGGGGGATGACACAATCATGTCCGCACACGATCAATGAGCTGCATGTGTTGCGCCATGTCAGCACACAGTGGCATTTTGAATTAGGAATAATCTTTGAAAAATTTACAAAAATTATTTTCAGCCTTTCCGTATCAAATCCTACACGATGCACACAGAAAGAAAATTTTTCGACGAATTTTTGATATTTTCGAGTTGTTTTTGACCTCTTGTTTTTGGCGTGCTAGCGGCATCAAAGTGCTAGCATACAAGGAACGATGCGAAAATATGTTCTAAAAAATTATGGGAGAGAAAAAACACAATTACACGCAGAGAAAAAATCAAAGAAAAAATGACAATTTTGAGTGTGCTCATAAAGTTGTCGTAAACTTGCTGACTAATTGTGCATTTGCGGCATCAGTCATACTGTTGTGTACGCCCTGCTGTGGCCTACATATGGAGCAAGTTTGAAGTTTCTAGAAAACTTCTGGAACATTTCAGAATTTTAGAATAAAAGGGTAACAGAAATTATCCGCCAACCTAATATTATGTCAAAATGCTTTTTCGAATTACTTTTTAGTGATTTCGGAACGCTTGACAAACGCTGCAGAGAATTTCTGTCACAATGGTTGTTTCTTCTCAAAAATACTTCGATGTAATACACAAGATACTAATGATTTCTTGAGCAAGTAAATTCGCGAAACCAATCTCCGACAATTCCCGTAATAATTAGCTTACACACTCAATATGCAGTGTTGCTGTTTCCAACTTAATCAATATGCTATTTTCAAGTTTATTGATGTTTATCTGCAGGATTCGTTCAAAGTTCCTCCCGGCAAAGGACAATGCTTTGTTCCGAAAGGAGGTGACTGCCTACGATGCGACTGTATAAAACCAGCGAAATGCTACAAAGGACAGTGCCGCTAAATCACGTTTGATTCCAAATCGTTATCATCACTTTATATCCAGCTGTGATCGAACCTTTGTGAATAAAACTTTGTAAGGATGCGGAAAATCTCAAAATTTTGAATCGTTGTCATCTGGCAAACGTAAGGTAAGGCTTCGTCCAGAGTTGCCCGTGTGCCAGCGCAAGCTAACGCATTGTTAGCTCAACCCTGGCAAAAAATACTTTGGACGTAGCCTCAGGTTCGTGCATAAAGGCAGTGTCCGGGTAAAAACTCAATTTCTGGAAAATCCACTTACAGCAGTTATCCGCAACGCTGAATCCGAAAATCCACATTAGAAGGCGCGAAAACGGCGAGAACGTTTTCCAAAGCATTACAAATCAAAATTTGACGGTCCTCGCCAAGGCTGAGACGCAAGGTCGCTGCGGGGCCCCACGATTTACTATTGCGGCATGCGTACTCTGCCGCATAGCAGGAATTCAAGTAGCTCGGAGGAACCCCACCACGAGGCGTAAGTTTCCCCAACCGATCGTTTTTCTTGCTTCAAGTCGAACGTTATAACCTCGTACTTGCGCGATACTGTGTCTGAGGGAGCCACTTTCGCATGGCACTGAAATCCCAAAACTCCAACTTGTCCGGACACTGCCTATAGACGCATCCGATTTTGTCTTTTTATACAATTGACGGCTGCTCTTCTCTTCGGTCTTCTCGTGAAAGCCATCTTACTTATCGCTTTCTGATGATCACGATGTATTTGCGTGCACCATAGCTCACTAGAATCTCAACGCCTTACCCTTTTGTATGCCTATTTCTGCAACTCTATCGTTTTAAATACATCCTCTCGTACGAAATTCTTTAGGCACATATTTGATTCAGCAGTCTGATTGTCCGGCTTCGCCGTACCCTCAGACTTCTTTGGTAGTACACAAAAAATTGTTCAACAAATGTTTTATGCTTACAAAGGATCACATCAAAAGTTGCGTAGAAGACGCTATTTCCTCGGTATACCGAACAAATGAAATGACAAAATATTAGATAGCTACTAAAAGTTGAAGAATTTATGACATTTGACATTTTATGACAATGCAACTTGGTGTGAAGCGTTTTCAGATAATATCCATTCCCTCAGCCTTATAAGCTGGTGTGACAACACCATGTGTTATTCGTTAAAATCATTAATATTCCACCTGAAAATTTCGAATTTCTCGTATGGCATTGTACAAAAAGCCAATAATTGTATTGATCTTCCATAAAACACTCTACTGAAGGAAAAGATAGCGCTCTTACCGATAGTGTAGTTGCAGGTACTCTCTGTGCAAGCAATGCATTTATACATTATTCGTTTCTTACTGAATGCAATTATAAAAAGCTTACACGAAAAGTTTAGACTGAAAGCGCTTCAAAATACGCTCATTTTTGTCTGCAAAATACGTATACTCAAACACTACAACGAATCAACCTTATGCGCTTACTATAGCCGTCCACTCCATTAAGTATCTTTATCTTAGACAGAAAGTACCATATGAGACCAATAAAGTAATATGTTTCTCAAAATCATTAGGTTCTAGAATCAATTTTAACTCATCAGTGACCATTACTCATAGTTACATTGTTTCCATTGTTTTACCGATTCAGTTCTGCACTTCGCTTTTTGGCCTTGCTCAGCTCTATACATCATTTATACTCTGTTATCAAACGGAACATTGGTATGAACTTCACACTAAAGAACACTCTTGGCTTTCAGGCTGGACTATATGTCCGCTTACTTGTTGCTACTATGACTGCTAAGAGTCGAAATAAACATACATTTGGCTTGCTATCAGCTTAAAGAAAACTTTGTTATAACGATAAAATCCTGACATTCACGGCACTTTTGTTGCACGTAGTTCTCGCATAAGTATCAGTGTTACTCTTCAGCTATGTTCAATCCCAAATGAGATAGGACTCAAATTTAGTATCGTTTAGTATCCTTCACTAAATGCGTTTCCAATCGCGTGAGTAAAGGGCTGATTACTTTCAATATTTCTTTTCAAGAAACTCTTCCTCTTAGGTTCAACAGAAACCGCATGTTGCAAGTTAGATTGATTTCACATTCTTTCAAACATGTTAACTAATGGTTTTGAAGACATAAGCGTCTTTCCCATCTTGTTAAATACCAAAAAGATCTTTTTTGTTACAGATTTGTGACGTTGCGTCTAGGTCTGCTCAGTCATCTCTTAAAGCAGTACCTCTTCATGGACGATGTTTCTTACGGCTCTTACAGGAGTACATACTTTCAAATCTTCCGGAGATTTGACTCGGGAGAAGGCGACGTAGAGTTGCCCATGGGTGAATACGTCTTCGGGGAGGTATACACCGACTTTGGTGAACGTCTGCCCCTGTGCTTTATTTATCGTCATAGCGAAAGCAACCTTAACGGGAAATTGCCGCCTTCTCAACCGAAATGGTAACTGCTTGTCGTAGTAATTGTCGATTCTTGGTACTACGGCTAGCTGGTCCTTACGCTCCCCGCAGATAAATCGGCGACCTAAGACGAAACGTTCTAAAATCTCAATTCTTAACCGTGTCCCGTTACAAAGGCCGTTGGTAACGTCAAGATTGCGTAGAAGCATGATTATAGCGCCCCTCTTCAACCTCAGCTCATGTGACGGCATACCGGATGGCTCTAGCGTGTTCAGATATTCAACCGGGTAAGATTCGGAGTCTCCGGCATGAAGTGTAGCATCATCTATGCTTCTGTAAACTCTCTCTTCTTGTTCAGTCCCCACCCGCAAGCGCTGCATTACGTCTTCATTGAGTTGTTTTACATTTACGTTCTTTGGGGCCAAAATTGCTCTATCGTAATGAGCTTCTTGCGCATCAAAACTTCGTCGAAAATTTCTGTGACGATGTTGCCGGTGCAAATGATATGTTCTTCTAAAGCAACACGTCCATCTGCGGTGCTATTGCGACCATTTCCTAATTCTAAGAGAAACTCGTGCCAGTCATTTCCTGCGTTTTGAGCGCGCATGTTTCTTCGGAGGCGATAAGTCTTAAATAGCTGCCACAAAGGTGATCTGGTGACGCATGCCGCAACAACGTCTTCCCGCTGGCCGTGTTCAACGACTGGCAAAACTTGGCGGAAGTCCCCACCTACAATAAATAGTTTTCCACCGAACGGTTTATCATTTTGCATGACATCACGAAGTAAAGCTTCAACGGTTTCAAGCGAGCATTTGGGAGCCATAGATATTTCGTCCCAAATGATGACGTCAGTGCTTGCTAGATCGCGAGCCTCTTTCTGTTGCCTTCTTAGAAGCGGCGAACGATTGCCGTCAGCCATGTTAAGCTTGAACGCCGAGACTGCGGTTCGTCCGCCAGGAAGAAGATTAGCGGCTATGCCAGTCCAGGCTACACAAAGCACCCGACGGCGCCGCGCTACGACTAAATTGTAAAGGACTGTGTATATGTAAGTCTTCGCGCTACCTCCTGGGCCATCTATGAAAAAACATCTTTCGAAATCACGATCCATAGCTGCGATTATATCGTCAACGGCGTTCTTCTGATCAGGATTCAACGTCTCGTACATGCGTGCTCCGTCGCTACGGTGTCGTTCATAATCTATCGCCTCAATTGAAATTTGAGGACGTTGGTCTGCAGGGGGTGTCATCATTTGCCGCAAGTCTCTTCCTAGAAGTAGCATTTTATCGGCCATATCAAAGTACGCTATAGCAACAGCTTCTGTTTCGCCTAATCCTTGATGTAGATAATCGTCGCTCATCGCAATTGCAAACTCATGCCAAAGCTCTTGTGCATCTGCTACTTCGCAGTAGCAGAGCAGACATGCAAAAAAGCTTCGCAAAGCTGACGGAGTTTGGAACTGGACTGCTTCTTCCATGCCTTGCCTATAGTACGTATCGTCATCGAGATAGCCAGCGGCTTTAGCAGCATCTGAGAATGTCGCATACGTATGCCCGTATGCCCGTATATGTATGCGATTGTGCGAAGGTCTTCGAACGAACTTTTTCCTTTTGTATTGAGCAGCAGTATGCGAAGGCAATAACGCTCTTGTTCTCTAGGCCATACCGTATATATCCTGCCAATTTCTTTGCCGCCTCGCCTTCTTGGCCTCCATCCGTTGCTTGTTGAAAACGTAAAATGTTCGGGAATCTCGTGGTAATAGTAGGAACGTGCATCAATTTCTAAGTTTGAAGGTTCGCCTCTGTCAAATGTTCTCGCACTTTGTAAATTCAACTCAAAAAAGGCCGTGAGCGTTGTAAAACGATTTTGAGCGCGATCAACGACTCGCTGTTCTTCTCCCGCGACAAAATGAACAGTCTGATATCCGGGTAGATGCACGGCTAATCTAAACACAGTATGAGATTTGTCTTGCATAGGATATCCAAAAACTCGATAGAGGGCTTGAGGAGGACAGACATAGCGTGTGTCCAAATGCTGTTTAATTTCATCGACAGCGGAACCATCATCACCGCCTTCAATCGTAATTCGAGCTCGATCAGGTCCCTTGTATATGTACTTATAGAGATACTTCACTGCAGATATCGTTCCACATATCTCGAGATTTATGTGGTACTGGATTTTTGTGATAAGATACAGATTTGTTGGGACGGACCCACTCATCCGTAGGCAACGCTATTGATAACAACACGGGTGCGGTCTCTCCTCCTGTATTTCGGGTAACCATCGAGCTCCAGAGAAGTCCTGTCGCGTAACTGCTTTGGGAAATGTTTTGAACATGATGCATTCCGCATATAGGGTGAATTAGGATCTTCAAGACCACATTTTTTGTGGATCATAAAGCTGGTGACAGCAGCAAATGCTTGCGGCTCTTCCTCTGGGCAGGGTATTTCCGCACACACCGCACTATCAACGTCAGTCGCCGTTTCTGCTTTCCATCCGTTCTTCATAATGATAAGCATATGGCAGTGCGGTAGGCTTCTTTTCTGAAAATCGATGACGTAAACGTATGCCTGCACCTCTCCAAGAAGGTGATTTTTGAATAGATCCTCACAAAGTTGCCTTAGTTTTCCATAAAAAACTCCTGCGGTCAGATCCGGTCTATCGGTAGCACTTTGCCCCTCGTAAAGGTTCTCCTGGATCTCTCGCCATTGCGGGTTACAGGTCATAGTGAGGAAGTACGTCGGCTTCCCAAAGCGGGCTACAATCGCCATGGCGTCCTGGTACGATTGCTGCATCGCTCTTGGACTACCAATATGCGATGAAGCCAGCACGATGCGCCTACCCGGAGGCCCGCTATTGTCATCTCGTGCCAAGTAGTCTTGCAGTCCTCTATATGAGTCTGCGCGAAAATTTACTTGATGTGTTATTTGATAATTTAGTCGATTTTGCTCAATCTTGACGTAGGCATCGACTGCAAATTGTTGAAACAACTTTCTTGCCTGGAGAATTCGATTAAAAGTATCACGGATTGAGAATAGGTAGGAGTAGTATTTCATTTGCGTAATCCGTACTCCTCTGCGATCGCTAGACTTGGATCCCACCCACCTCTACCTGTTGGGAACAAAAGCGGGTACGTGAGCGGATCACACCTTTTGTCGATATCGCTTATTCTCATTAAAGAATTTCCTTCGGAACTTCGCAAATGAACGGCGAGGCTTCTAGTAGAGGGCACATCGTTGTCATCGCCAACGTAGACGACGGCAACTTCACTGCTTGTTGGAACGGCGTATCTTCCTCTAGAAACACCCCTTTCTCTGTTTTCGTCAAATACCATTCTGATCACGGTAGGCTGCCGGTTTTCAAGCCTTGCTGACTCTTCCTCGGCTTTCTCGACCTCACTCATCATTTTGAAGGACTGTGCGTAGATATTATTACAGGCAAACCATTCGCTTAAAAACATCATTAATCCTGGATCGCAGTCCATGCTCTGAGCGTTTCCCAAGCGTTGTTGTGCTGCTAGCTCAGTATCTAACACACAAACTTGGCCGTACTGCCTGTCTTCACCTGGATTGGGATGTAGGGGACCAATCCGATGATATATTTGGCCATGAATTCGGTAGCAGTACGGTCCTCGACCCTGCGGCACATGAACTTGCGCGCCCATGGAGGCCATGGCTAAAGCTGAGTTAAAATTTCTAATATTGCTGAAGAAGTTGTTACGGCGTTCTCGTTGCTGTAGCAACGATGAAGTTCCCAAAAAAAGATCCCGTATCAAAGTAGGGAATTCATCGAAAAAATCCAGAGAAAAATGTCCAAAGTCACAGCAGTCAGCGAACGTATCAGCGTGCTGTTCTCTTACCTCGAAGCCGAAATGTAGCGCTCCGCAATGTGAGCAACGATAGTCAAGACCTCCCAAGCTGTTCATGGTTGTCATGCGCTGTCTGAGTGCTATTCCGAGGGTATGAACAACATTACGACGCTGACGATTCATGTTCGTTGTTGCATCCCACGCCTCTTGGTTTTCATTTTCACGCTGACGTTCGGGATTTTCTAGCAGATCACCTACTTCTTCTTCTCCGTTCTCACGCAGTCGACGCAGTCTATGCCGCACCGCATCCCTTCTTCGGCGCTCAGCGCCCTCCTCACGTGTCTCATTCTGCAGTAGTCTCTGCTGGCGCTGATTTTGCACCAATAGACGCTGTTCACGATCTCCTGCACTTTCAACTTGTCGGCGCCTCTGCTGACGCTCAGCATTTGCGGAAAGACGTTCAGCACGGTTCTCGGTACTCATTGCGACGACGTCTTTGTTGACGTTCAGCATCCGCTAGTAACTGTTCAGCACGGTCCTCACTGCTTTTGTTCTGGCGACGTCTTTGTTGACGCTCGGCATTCGCTAGTAGCCGTTCAGCACGGTCCTCACTGTTTTCTTTCTGGCGACGTCTTTGTTGACGCTCAGCATCCGCTAATAACCGTCCAACATGGTCCTCACTGCTTTCATTCTGGCGACGTCTCCGTTGACGCTGCACGTTAGCAAAACGACGTTCAGCACTCTCGGTGACACTCTCAGATTCACGTGACTCGCGGTGACGTTGCGAATCTTCTTCGCGTCTAATGGAGCGATGCTCAGCGTCTTCATGCTGCCGCGTGAGCTGTTGACGTGCTGCATCTGCATCCCGCCGCAAAGCACGTTGCGCTTCCCCTTCAGCAGTGCGGTAATTCCTTTGACGGTCACATTCGATGCATAAATGCGTGGACGCCCACGTCTGCGGTTTTCTGGCTGCTGGTTAAGCTCCATTTCACTATTTCCAATCTGAATCATAAAATTTTAACCTTAACAAATCTGTCTGCCAATATCGTGCTGTTTGTTTCAATAGCAGTTTCACTTTCACATGCCACCCGCGTCGTGCTTAGTTAGCGGATCGCATGTGATAGTTGGTGCTACGAAAACGCTAAAGAATTTTGCTATTTTATTGCCTTTCTATTAATCGTAGCTTTCGTAATACTTCCCAGGCTTCTCACTCAATGGGTTCCCCCCCCCCCGATATATTTGAGTGAAATACTGTTCATCAAACACAGTTGATTAATCCTTTCCAGCCTTTACTAACCTATAATTATCCATAAAGAATCAAGACTAAAATGATATCTGTTTGAGAACAGATTATTTGTCCTACGAAGAAAAAGAGCTAACGGCAGCTACACTTATGATGTGCTAAAAAGCAAATAGGAACAACTCAGAAATTGCAGTAGGAGTTTCAATTTGGAGAGGATGGAGCCAAAAAAACAATCCGTATCTTATACCGAGATCAAAAAAATGCGCCTCTAAAGCTACGCGAATAATAATGCTAGACGCATACAATAAAAAATCCAAGAATGGAATACAGATGCGGCAGGTCTCAAAGCCTTCAAGCCTAGTTCAATTTTGGCCAGACTGTAGAGAAGGAGCGTTAAACGAGCGGTCATTGACGTAAACCGTATTTTCAGACTTTAGTCTCAAACCGTCAAGAATAAGTAACACAGTCTACAGTTTCAACCCGCTGTAGGCCGAAATTCTATGATGAGCTCTTGCGCCGCAAGTAGCTCTCATCGAGACCATAGTTGCCTCCTACTGTTCTACGCACGTTGCCTCGTTTCCGTTGCTAATTTTTCAATCTTTTTTCAAGAGGCGCACAACTCCAGATTAGATGCCTTGGCCACACCAAGTTGAGACTGACTATGCCCCTAAAGCAAATGTGTGCAGAACCTACCACTTCGAATAAATCGATCAAAATGGATCATTGCTCTTAACACTTCACATTTTTGATTCAAGATCATTGCTATATGCACTTAGCTAAACTCGGTTTTAACATCTTCACACTCATTTGTTTCCTCGTTAGCTTTCTCAAAAAAGATAAGTTTATTACGGACAGGCCACAACGGCCAGTGAAAACATTCTCTACAAATTTTTGACCTTTCCATAGTGTTTGGCTATACAGAAACAGAACTAGCATTGTCTGTGCTTAATCATAGCATTGTCAAAATGCGGAAGTTAAATACCTGCGTCACCTCTGCTTCGCAGAGGCTCGCACTGGTATAGTCGTCCTCCCCCCACTAGACACTCAGTGGACGAATTTGAATTTGAGCAGGAGCAAATGGCTAGCGTCAGAGCGCGGCAGACGCCGCCACGGTCGAAGTGTGCGCAAATGCTGTTTTTTCATTTCTCTTCGTGTTTCTTTGTTGTTACTCTTCTTGCGGCAATGTATCATATCAGATTCGAGATTTTGCTACCTGTGATCGTTGTTTCATGCTGTTATTATCGTTTGCCTCACATTTTTTTCAGGTAAAGATGGGAATAAGACGCAGTTGAAGATTCTTGATGAAATGTCGCTTATTGCCCTTTCCGGTGAAAAAAACACATGCACAAGCCTCTTTCGTGAATTGTGAATCAATTTCTTAGTTAAGTGTGCTCTCCAAACTTTTTTTCAGACCTGAATCTTTTCAAGAAGTATAGGTGAGTTTTTTGGATGATGCCTCCGACATACTTGTTCTGTATGGCAATATCCATGCCATACGTATATCCTTGATTGCACGTAAGCACTTGGTTGTTTGTTTCTTCCCTTATCTGTGAGTAAGTGAATTCCTAGCCCCTAGTTTTCACTGCGTATATTTTCAGCTTTACCTGGAAAAAATATAAGGCAAACGATAATAACAGCATGAAACAACGATCACCGGTAGCAAGATCTCGAATCTGATATGATGCATTGCCGCAATAAGAGTAACAACAAAGAAAAACGAAGAGAAATGAAAAAACGGCATATGCGCACACTTTGACCGTGGCGGCGTCTGCCGCGCCCTGACGCTAAACGTTTGCTCCTGCTCAAATTCAAATTCGTCCACTGAGTGTCTAGTGGGGGGAGGGCGACTATATCCACTATCTGAATCTATGCCTTACTCATTCCCCCAATAATGAACATTGAAACTCACCGTGCTATGTAGCCTATCACGAATGATTCGTAAACATTTACTCATTTCTATAGCTTTTTCATGTGAGGTCGGTAATTTCCCATGGATGAAACTTTTCCCAGAAGAATAAATGCAAATTTGAACTGGTTTTCGGACTTTTTATGATCTGATAGTCGCCTTAATGGTAATAATCACTGTGGGCCACATCTCTGTGCAAGAATCTTCACAAATGATCAAGTAAAATCTTGGCAAATTGAACATTTACACACCCAGTACTTTCTGGCGCCATTTTTGTAAAGCAATAAAATTTTGTTCACTTTCTTGAGCTGAGGTCCTTTGCTTGCACATTAACTTGTCAAGCATATCCATGGCATTGCAAACAATGGTGTTACAGGCCCAATTTTGCTGATCAGAAGCCAAGTGGACCCATTTGACGCGCAATTTTTAACGGATCCACTGGACGGATTTGCTCGCGCTTTTGTATATTGGACTTTCATGCTGCTAGCATGCGCCGTGCAAAACTTGGGCTCAGGAGGTTGGCTGGAACATGTTCTACGAATTTCTTAACGGACAGACACACAGACACACAGACACACAAAAAGACGTAAACAACCCTTAGCACGTTATTATAAGTCATGATTTTATGGGTATGTTGACATCATGTATGTATGGGGACTTTTTGCGGCTGTATTCAGTAAATCTCATTCAAAGTCTTTTTGATCGGCTCCGTCTTGATACGAAGACGGGTTCATTACCATGAGCTTCTGATGTACGTTGTAAGGATGTGGTATTCTGAATTCTGCGGGACCTTTCATGGAATCGCAGAGTAGGACGCTCGTGAAAGGAAGGAACATCATTGTATGGTTTTGAGCTTCAAAGTTCACCACAGAGGGCACACTGTGATAGTATTACCAAAAAGATTTTCAAAAAATTTCAGTTGTAACTGCACCGCTAAATTTAGTTGGTGAGTTAACATCAAGCAGTTTTCTCTGCTTTGTAATTCAGTCCAGTAGCACTGGTTTACTTTTGTAAACTTTGCCATAATAATATTCCTCTGAACACTTTGAGAATCTCATACAATTTAGCGGTAGGATACTACAAAGTGCGGAGAAGTACTGTCCCTCAAAATAAAGGTAGGAAGATCGGCATGATTTCCAGGTTTCTCTGGTAAATTCGACATTCCCAAGATGGAAATACATTCTAGCATTTTATCAAAATTGGCCTCAGAACTCTGCAAGTTCACGCAACGGCGGATCCCTACTTGCAACACATCCGATATCAATTCTTGCAATTCCCTACAAGTGTGAGGAAAGTGTGAAGATTTTGAGAAATCTATTCCAACGTGCATTTGAAAAATTTTTCGCTGCTCAAGCACTGTGGTGGTGACTTCCAAGCAGGTGACTTCTTTCAGGTAACTTCCTGAAAGTAGCCAGTTCGCAGTTCACTAGGAGAAGAGTTGTCAATTTTCCCAAAAAAAAGCGCTGCGGCGTAAGAGGGTGTGATCAGAAAACGTGGCACATGAACTAAATCGTTTATTGACTCAAAATTATGAAGGAAGCACCGTTCTTTTCGTTATCCCTGCTACTTTTTGTTGAAATCTGGAATCTTGAATCATAGTTTGGATTCAGTTCACTAAGCAAGAGCAGTTATGACCTTCTTCTTTTTGCGGCTCTTTGCGATTCGCTTGGAATATAACTTTCTTTGTTCAGCCGAAATTTCAAGTCGCTGAAGAATAAGGTATAGATTTTGGTGAAGAAATCATGCTCTACACACTACCCTATTTTCAAGTGTATAAGCCGCACCCTTTTTGCTCTAAGCGCGAGCAGACCCAGGCGTGCCGCCGCGCATATGTCTCGCGAGGCGGTCGCTTTATCGCATACCGCTCTCACTTAACGCGCTCCATGAGGATAGTCAGTCTTTTGGCGTGTTCGCCTTTAGAGTGAAAAGGGTGCGGCTTATATACCTGAAAATAGGGTACCTGAATTTGAAATTGATATCACTTTTGGCGCTATAATTATGACCCAAAATTGGCTCAAACGCTGCGGCGCATCTTGCTCGCTCTTATACGTCATTCAAATGGACAAAAAGATACAGTGTCAGTGTCCAATCAAGCTTATCTTTGTCTAATCCCCAAGATCTCGCCTACTTGTAAAGAACAAAAAAACTACAAGTTTCCTCTATATGTGAGATGTTTTAGAAGGCAGAGGTAAAGCACTTTTTTAGCACCCCATGGGATAGCTACTGAACGAAGCCCACAACATGCAACATATTATTGTCCCATAAGTCTTTCATCTGATTTCTTACCGTCATAAGTCAGTTCTTCTCGTATTTCTACAGTCAGTCGTCTTGTTTTTTTTCAAATGCGGAGTACCATTCGACAGATCAAAGCAAGCTCCACAAGATGGCATTCAAAAGTTCGCACAAGGCTTTATCCGCATCGAGTTTCAAACCAAAATAAAAAAATTTCAAATTCCTGGAAAAACGGAAATGTCATATCTTAGTTCAAAACAGCTCTGCGAATTTCTCACTTGCTCACGCATATACTCTCCTCATCAGACATAATCATGCACTTGCCGCATTTTTCCGATGGCCAGGGATCAAGAAAAAAATAATGAGCTGATTTTTCAGACGGTTCTGTGTTCCTCGCAAAGTGGTTAATAGCTTATACACTCAGGATACTGCTACAAAATTTCAATCTTGTAGCAGTATCCTGAGTCCAGTATCTTTCAATCTTGCCTTAGTTTCTTTAAAAATATCGATTTAAAGGTCCGGATATGGAAAGACTTGTGCGACAACCTAATAAATCAACAAGGTGAATATCTAGTAAACACAGGCCCCAAAATTTTGCTATAAGAGGTGGAAAATTGTGTATCGAGCGATTGCAGCGTGTTACCAAATCGCTCGCCTCAAAATTATGCAGTTGAAGCAAGTGAGGTTGTGACAATGCGTCATCGTCGTTGAACGAGAACACACTTAATCCGCTTACGTTCGAAGGTTGTTTGCTCTTGCTAATTACTTGTACAGCAAGTTAGGTGATTTGACATTTGCGCCGCCTTAAATCAGACGTTTATATATTCATGACCTTTAATTATGCAAACAGACCAATTCATGGATTGTAGCTGTCTTTCGCATTCATCTTCTTTTCGCTTTCCTGTACAGTTTGCTGACTAAAATGTGTGAGTTTCTCATGGCATAAAATGTGACAACACGTCAGCTGATGATACTGTCAATTTTGAGGAATACATAAAGAAATGCAAGTGACTGATCCAGTCCCCATATATCTGCTCAGTCAGTTCATTGCCATCCAATCTGCAATGCTTGTTCACCACTACAATTTCGAAGCTTCTCGAAAAATATCATGACTTTATCATTCTCCACTATTACACCTTTTTATACTACCCCCCCCCCCTCCTTCCATACCGACAAATATGGACATGAAAACATTTGATTTCTTCGTGCAACAGTTGTAGAGGGCGCATTTAGTTTGTAACTCAGACAATCACAGGCTCTCAGCGGGCCCCACCAAAAGCGTCGTTGCCTTATCGCAGCCACTGTCGCTTCCCGCAGAGAGCTTTGTCGGAGCTTTGTCGGAGCTTTGTCGGAGCTTGTCGGAGCGGGCTCGCTGCCCGCTGAGCCCGCTCCGACAAGCTCCGACAAAACTCCGACAAAGCTCTCAGCGGGAAGCGACAGTGAGGCGATGAGGCCACCGCGCTTTTGGTGGGTCTAGGCGGTGGCTTTGTGGCTGCCAGCTGAGAGCATCTGATTGTCTGAGAAGGCATTTCAAGGCTGACGATCGTCCGTTAAATTGTTTGCATCTTATATATAAAGCTGAATGTCTGTTTGTATGTATGTATGTATGTATGTCTGTCTGTATGTATGTATGTACGTATGTTCCGAATAGAAAATTCCATTTCTGAACCGATCCGGACCAAACTTGGCACACATACACTTCGGGCTCCGGCGGGTGTCATAGGCTATTTTTCGTATCGATCGATATCGATTTTATCGATTTTTATCGATTTTTTTGCAGAGTTTACCTACGGGGCTGGGGTTGGCACAGGGGGGTAATCGAGCATGGGGATTCCGAATATAATATTAGTTTTGAGGATTATCGATTACTTTTATCGATTTTATCGACTTTTTTGTAAAGTTTGATCAACGGGGGTGGGAGTTGGCACAGGGGGTAATCGAGCATGCTGATTACTAAAACAGCGGGAATAGTGATTTAACATGTAGGCGTGGGCACAGGGAAAGGTTCATACAGGAATAGGGATAGTGTTCTTTGACATAGTGTTTTGACAGGGCCGAGCGGAGCGGGGTAAGCCAGCTAGTCAATCATAAATGCCTGTTGGAGTTCCACAATATATACCACAATCTCTGCTTTTGTACATAGAACCTCTTTCACATTAAGTTATTCATGCCATGTTATTTAGGTACTGTTTCACAAAATTTACAAATTTTGTTTGTTTTTTGTGATCATTTATGCATGCACAGAGCCCGCTGTATTAGCGTAAACGCCATAATTTCCATTTCGAGTATCATTGAGTCGCAGCACCAGAACGCCAGCCCAAAAAAAAACTCCAAATGTATACTTTATACAACCAGGGACCGGCACAGATGGTTTAGGATCAAACTGGAAACAACTACAATACCGCTCATAATTCGTCAAAAAAGTCGCCGGACTGCGGCGCATTCCGCCAGAGTGCGCTGCAGTCCGCCGGAGTGCGGCGCAGTCCACTAGAGTGTGGCGGAGTGCGCCGCACAACACTAGAGTCCGTCGGAATCTGCGTAGCATCGCCATATCTCGTTTTAGAATGGACGAATTTCGAATCCGAGTACACCGTTCGATTCAGCTCGGCGAGACGCATCATACTGTACGTAGAAGTGCCACAATCTGTCGATTTACTGTAGGCATACGGTAGGCAGTAAGTTTTCGCTCAGTTTTGCACATTTTTGTTTCGTCAGTCTGCTGAAAAGACGTCAGTGTGCTGAAAAGACATCGCCATTGATTTGCTGCTGATGACACATCGTACGGATACTGTTGGAGTATGATAAAGAGTCACTTTGAACTTTGATCGATTTGTTCTAAGCCCAGCTCAGGGTATCTCCGTTACGCTTATTGCGGTAATTGCATTCATTTGATGCTCAAGGCACAGTGTGCAGGATCTGCGATGTAAGGTCATTTTGATTGCTTTCGAAACGTTGCTTATTGGTGCTTTTCACGTGTTGCTCGTTCTAAACAGAGAGATCGCATGTTGCACTGGCCATCTGAAACGAAATGGTGATCAAATGCGCTTTGATGAGCTGATATCTAATCTACTTTCCTTATTTGCTCAACAGCTTTCTAGTTGAAGTTATAGGCGTCCCCAAACTTCGCAAACAATCACTGCCCATTAATAATTAGTGATACAAGGACCCTTCAATATGTATCTAATAAATTTTTGCTCTTAGTGAGTACACACAACATCACGCCCATTATGGTCTTTCGGATTGATCTTTAAATAACATGCAGACGTAGCTCAGCGACTCTATACTTCTAACCGCTCATAACTTCTCTCAGAGGCTCGTCCAGCAGCTAGGGAAGGTAGATATCCTTATCAAGACGCTTTAAATATGCACTTTACCAAGATCGACAGTTGTGATCTTAAGTCATTTCCTTTTCCATAGTAGCTAATATTTGCTATGGCGTCATGCTGTAGAGTACAATTGACGTTGTTACCTAGCGTACGTGATTTAGTTGTGTATAGTGAACATAATATTTTCGTGAGAACGTGTTTTCACCATAACATATCGCAGCGCACATTGCACCTAAAAAGTTTTATTAAGTACTAGCTGGCTTACCCGGCTCCGCCTGGCCCTGTCAAAAACGATAAAGGTTCCATTTCTATCCCTGTACACCTTTACCTGTGCCCACTTCTACATTCCCTATTCCCGCTGCGTGAGTAATCAGTATGCTCACCTACCTTCCTCACCAACCCCATAGCTCAAAATGCACAAAAAACAATAAAATCGATAAAAGTAAGGATAATTTTAAAAACCGATCGCGTTATTCGGCTATCCGGACCCCAAAATGTTTTTGTGACGGATCTTGCTCAAACTCAGTATATGGGGGTTATTTGAGCCGCTGATGACAATATCCCCCACAGTGGTCGGTCGCCTCATCGTGGCGTGGCGGTGACAATGGGTGTCGAACTGCGATGCACAGCCGAGTGTATACTCTGGTAGGGCCTCCCAAGCTGTGAAGGAGTTCGATATTTCCGTTTTCGGCCGGATGCCTAGCTAAGAACCGGCCACGCCAGATCCCCCGCCGTCTGGCTTCTTCTGGTCGCTAGGCGATCCCTGCCCGCTCCAAGGCCTGGGTCAGCGATCGCCCCGTGGAATTCAAGAGTAGGCCTAGTAAGCCACCTCTTGTAGGGGAAAATTCATATTACTCCTCCAGTTAGAAGATTAGAAAGAAACCCTGCACAACGTATCCCGCCTACGGCGCCGGCAGGTAGCAAGAACGATTTCAGGGTACTCAGGGCGCCTTTCGGGTTGGACACAAACGATACGTCTGCCCGGACGACACGCCATGGAAACTGCCTCATGCTCTGCACCTACAACGCCAGGACAGTCTCCACAAACGCCGATCTCCACGCTCTTCTCGATGCTGCAGAGCACATCAACTACCAGATCATCGCTCTGCAGGAAACGAAGTCCAGGAAGAAGGACGTGCGACAGATGAGTGATGAGACCCTCATCATTCGCGGTGAAAATGTTCCATCACGAAACGTGGGAGGCGTCGGCTTTGTCGTCCATTCATCTATCGTCTATCTTGTCGATTCGCACGAGATCCTATCACCTCGACTAGGCATCCTACGACTACGCCCTCCACGTCAGAAGACCATCAGCATCATCAACTACTACTTGCCAACATCAGCAGCTGACGACTCAGAACTAGATGCTTTCTACGAAGACGTGGAGGAGGTCATCCGCAACGAAATGTCCTTCTACAAGTATGTTGTGGGCGACTTCAATGCGAAAATCGGGATGCCACTAGAAAAGGAATATAGGATAGGGAAGTTTGGATATGGGCTCCGAAACGAAGACGGCAACCGTCTCGTTGGGCTTCTTTCCGCCGCACGACTCTTCCATGGAAACTCCATCTTCATGAAGAAAGAACATCGCCGGTGGACTTGGGAATCGCCCAACGGAACGACTCATACTGAGATCGACCACATTCTCACCAACCGAAGGTGGAGCTTACTCGATGTCTCTGTAGTTCCATCCTTCTAGTGGCTCCAATAACCGCCTCCTTCGAGCGAAGATGCGACTCAGCCGAAGGCTGGAAAAGAAAGTCTGTCATAGTGCCGCGAGAAGGAAGGAAGTCGTTTATGACGGTAACAGGCTGGAAGAGCTCATATCAAGTTGTGACTGGCCCATCGAGGAGGACCCAACGTACGACTACGACCGGCTTCTGAAAGGATTGCGAGCCTGTGGAGAATGCGCCTCAGTGACTTCTGAGAAGAACTTGGAACGCATTTCGAAGACCACCAAGGAATTGCTCGAAAGAAGAAGATTTTTGAGGCAGGATCCGAATGCAATCCATCTCGAGCGACTGATAGCCAACGCCAGTTGCAGAACAGCTTTGCAAGAGGATCTCAGGAAGTACAGGCAAGCCAAGATACTGGAAGCAGCCGAAAGAAGACGAAGTCTCAAGCAGTGCCGAAGGGACCTCTGCGAATATCACGTACCGCTGGCTGCACTACTGAACGAAGACGGGACTCCGACTTCTTCCCGGTACAAGATGGAATCTATCGCGAAGAACTTTTACACCAACCTCTTCCGCTCATCAACACCCGTGCAGATGCCCGTTGTTCCCACTGGAGAAGTCCACCACGAATTCTACCTGCTGAAGTGCGTATCGCGATACAGACCATGAAGACTTCCACGGCTCCAGGACCAGATCATCTTTTCGTCGAACTTCTGCGAGCCGGAGGACACCGTCTACACGAGATTCTAGCGTCGCAATTGACTTCTTACCCTCAGAAGGAGAAGATTCCCGACCAGTGGAGAACGTCAAGAACCGTCCTTCTCTTCAAGAAGGGTGAACGGGAGGATCTTCGGAACTATCGTCCAATACTGAGTTTGTTATACAAGCTTTTCACGAAGATTATCCTCGCTCGCATATCAAGGACACTGGATGAAGCCCAACCCCAAGAACAAGCTGGATTTCGCAAAGGATTCAGCTGCATGGACCACATCCAGACCGTTTCGAGGGTATAGAAGTCTGCCGGGAATACCGACTGCCTCTCGTTCTAACTTTTGTCGACTACGAGAAAGCCTTTGACAGGGTCGAAACCAACGCCATCCTGTCTGCGCTAGTCGATCAAGGAGTGCACCCAGCTTACGTGAGGACGTTAGCCGATTGCTTCAAGGACTGTACAACGACGATGCAGCTGTTCCATCGCCCTCTGACTATTCCAGTTGGGAAGGGGGTCCGATAAGGCGACACAATTTCGCCGAAGCTGTCCACCGCGGCCCTGCAGTGGGTGATGAAGTCACTGGACTGGGACGAGAGAGCCATACGAGTTGATGGGAGATTCCTGTCCAACCTTCGTTTTGCGGACGACATCGTTCTCTTCTCGAGCAGTATCACCGAAGCAGAGACGATGCTGAAGGAACTGAACGAAGTAGGGAAGAAGATCGGACTGCGAATAAATCGCAATAAGACTCAGTTCATGAGATACGCCCTTTGCGAAGATGCAGAAATGGAATTGGAAGGCACCCCTATTATGGAGACATCTTCTTACGTGTATCTCGGACGTTCGATGAACATGGAGAACGACTTGAAAGAAGAACTTAACAGGAGAAGAAGAGCAGCCTGGGCCGCCTTCGGGCCTCTGAAGGAAGCCACCGACCAACTGACGGACCCGGAGCTTCGTGCCCGCCTGTTCGACTCAACCGTTCTCCCGACGCTCTGTTACGCAGCTGAGACTTGGGCCGACACTGTAGCCACGTCGAAAGCTTTACAGACCACCCATAGAGCGCTCGAGCGCAGTCTTCTGAAGATGACCCGACGCAAGCAACATCTAGTCGGACTTCGCAGCACGGATATGACAAGAATGTCCCGTCTTCGTGACCCAGCAGAATACGTTGCGAAAGCCAAACACCGATGGGCCGGTCACATAATGAGAAGAACAGACGACAGTTAGACGCTAAGAACATTTGAGTGGATTCCTCGCGAAGCCAAACGTCCTCGAGGAAGACCACCGACGAGATGGGCAGACGTGTTCGTAGAACGGATGGACCAGCTGAGAAACCAGCTGGATACGACTCTCGCCCCTGGAACTCGTGGACGCAGCCACCGACGACGGCCAAGATTATTGATATCTGAAGCGAGGGACAGGGAAAAATGGCAACTTCTGCACTGTGGCCCGCACGTCACGTGAGGACGGGCCATCTAAGTATCTAAGTAAGTAACGCACAAAAGTCTATAATATAGTGAGCGAATCAAAGCCTTGTCCCGGATCTTTTTTTTCAACCAAAAATAAGGGTAGGGAACGAACTTCGCCATTTCGAGCCTCCTTCGCTGGCAACTGGTCCTTTTGCAATATTGCTGCATGTCATTGCAGGACCAGTAATCCGCGGAGGCGGTTGAAACTGGCAGTGTTGGTTCCCCTACTCCAAAAATGGCTTCGGGTCAAGAGTCACACCGCACGCGGTGGTCGCTCGCCGCGCCCAATTTTTGTGCCTCACAGTAACTCTACGGTGCTAAAGTGGCACGGCGCCACAGTGGGGGTGGGGGTGGCGGCAGATACATGACTCGATGGCATAAGTAGCACTGCAGCAGGAGCACTGACGGAAGCTGTGCATTGTGCTGATTGATGTCGCGTTGCGGCGTCGCTTCCGAAAAATCGTGACTCCTGACCCCCCCCCCCTCCAAAATAACACAAACGTATGGGTTCCTTCATACTACGCCGCGCACGCCGCGTACGCCACGTACGCAGCGTACGCCGCATACGCCGCTGCAGCGCAATGGAGATATGCTCACGGCAGCACGGCTCCACTTTTTTTGATGTATCTCTATATTTGCTGCACATTTGTGTCCCTCAATAGTGTTCCTTCACATTATGCATTTCTTCCTCTCTTTTGCTTTGTTTATCCTGTCTTCTTTGTCTATATCAATGATTGATGGAATGACTTAGGTTTTTGCGCTCCCTCTACTTTCGAGTTTCACAAATGAAATGAAATTTTCGTAACTGACTGCACATTGTGTCATCTGGTTGTATATTGGTGGTGTATGGTTGTTGTATGGTTGTATGTTGTACCTGGTTGCAAATTTGCGCTGTTAACATCTTTTAACAAACACACATCACTGGATGAAAAGGATTCTTCTTCTTCATACTGTTAGACTGCAGTTGCAAATTTGATGGCCGTTGTTGCCGCAGTTTGTTTTCTTCGCTCACAAAACACCCAAGTTTCGGCGCTGACTTCACAGTTCACAATGGTAACGTATCGGGGGTCAAAGCTGTACAGAAATAAATGAATGACGCTCGTAATCATGGGCAGTTATAGAGATACATAAAAAAAAATGGAACTCTGCTGCCGTGAGCATATTTCCATTGCCTGCAGCGGCGCACGCTGCGCGCGCGGCGTACGCGGCGTAGGTGGCGTACGCGGCGTACGCGGCGTGCGCGGCTTAGTGTGAAGGAACTCTATGCATTGCTAAATAACGCGCTCCATATTAATGTGCTCGTCACGGGGTTCTCGAACCTTGCGGCGAAAACTGCAGCGCCAAATTGTTGTATTTACAGATTCGGCTGAACATTAGCCTAAAGATTTTCGACTAAACATTAACAGGGCCTCTGATCAAATACCTCAAGATATATTTGTATAATATATTGTTATGTTGATTGAACAAATTCTCCTACAGAATTTGACGTTAAAGGAAAATTTCTAAAATTGCGCAATCGTGATCTTCGCTTTCAAATACACATGAAATCAATGTGTGCAGGCCTTCTGACTACAACTTTCTTTTTCATCGCACGTTCTCAGTGCTAGCTGGCGTTGCCGGTCTCGCTCGGACCACATCTAAATTTGGCCTGCAAAGGTAAATAAATCTTTGGTCCAAAGCTTCTTAGAACACACCCTTTTCGCTTTACCTTACACTTGCACTTAACTGTCTTGTTCCGCAGCTCGCATTTTCCTCAGCGCAAAATTCAAGGAGTTTTGACCGCCTTTCTTTACACGTCTACAGGGATATGATCCGATAACAATTGATAAGATTTTTAAATGCATAAACAAATCATTAGAACAACAAGGGCTCAATGAATCTGGCATTAAAAATGCAGCTGAAAAACATCCACAAATTTTCATTCAGTTCTTATAATGATCTTGTGCTATAAACTACGCTTGCAATGTGTCGGATTCTGCTGTGTAAAATCGATAAAATTGTACGTCTCATCCCTTTCAGAAAACGTCTGATATGATTCAGCTTCGAGCTATGATTCTTCTCTACATCCTTCTTACTTTGATTGTCGCTACGGTGGTGAGTGACTCTTTTGTTATTATGAAAATTATTAAGGAAACTTGAATCTTGGTGACTGTTGAGTTGAGCTCGTTCTTTACTCTAGAAATTCTTGTTGACAAAGCAGTTCCTTATCGTAGATCAACTTTACTCAAAAATGCTTGTTTTATCATCGCTTGCTGAAGGCTATAATTAATAAACTGTTCCGAAAGTTCTGGTTTATTTTATTTTTAGTTGCCTTGTTTTAACCCAGCTAATGTCTTAGAGTTTGCACTTATTGCAGTGTTATGAACACCATCTGAGCATTTTCTCTTTTCTTGCGATGCTCGCTAACTCTTAATGGAGCAACTTCCTATGATTTCAAGCCCCGAAGCCACTAGGATAAGTTTCTGTGGAGAGGAATCAGTGTTTGCAAAAATATCCATGTCTAATATATTAAGTTGGCACAGAAGTAATGCAACTTTTTATATAACATATAACTTTTGTCTTTTTAAACATACCGCATTCATTTTCTGACAGTATAAGAATTATGATGTAAATTGCAAATGCGGAGATTTTTGCCGAATTTTGCCATCTTATGTAAGGGCGGTAGGTTTACAGTCCATTGTACAGAAGATACAATAGGAAAACTTTTAGATTGCGTTAGGTTTTGTTGAGACTTGGCCTGTGGAGGCCTGTTATTCGACATGCTGATCACAAAAATGAAACCCGTTTCGCATGAAAAGGCCTCTTTCGTAAGGTCAAAAAATGAATGTTATCTTAGCAACAAATGTATATGATATTCATGTCCACTGCATTCGGTTACCTATTGTGGAAAATTTTAGCGAACTCTGAAGTTTCGCAGCTTAGTTATTGACAGATTGCCCCCAAAACTTTACGCATTTGACTTGTTCTGCTTCTCAAGGCCGCCTTATTTAGTTTATATTCGAATTTCACTTCTTTTTTACTAATCGTAATTGTCAACTTCTAGCTACATGCTGCCTATGATTTTTTATGATATGTTTGATTCAGCTTTTGTACGGCTTCATGTTTGCCAAAAAACCGTGAAACATCGATTTTCGGTTTTCAAAAAAAAGCTTATCAAACAGTTTGCGCAGGCTTGCAGTTTATGTCACACTCTACAAGATGACAAAGAATGAGCGTTCTAATTTAGTAAGAAAAAAGTTATGGGAAAAGTTGCAAAACTTATGTGTCAACATATTGGGTGGGTCCGAAAGTTTTGTCGGTTTTTTCAATCCATCGGCAAACACGCTAGAATGAAGATAAACAAACGCTTCAAAATGTATCCAATGCAGAATTTCTTCCCCTTTCCAGCAGCTGAACTAAAATGACAAGATATTTGCTGGAAATTACAACCACTCGTTTTTACCATCTCCAACTTTCGCTAATTTTCAGAATTTTTGTATGATACTTTCGGAGGAGCCCTAATAACCAGCAGATAGGGCAAACCTTTTGCCAACTTATGCAATTTTTTTCTTTCTTTCAGCTGCTTTTTCAGATTTTTGCTAAATAATTTTCTAAAAGTTTTGTGTTTTGGCAAAATAGAATGACATGTTATTGCAACAAACACTGCAAAACCTATAGAAAACTGAGGTTTTAACATATGATTATTACTACCGCTACCATTACAAAGTAAATGAGTGATTTTCGCTTCAAATTATGAAGATTTCGAAACATAGGTTGCGTCAGTGCGCACTCCTGAAATTGAGAAATACTGCAATTTTTCCCGCAGATTTTGCCTGCTTCGGCAAAAAAGACAAGTGTTAGAAAGAGGAGAAAATTCTGCATCGAATGGTGACTGAAATGTTCTACATTTTATGTTCCACGAGGTTAAAATAGGCTGATTGTAAAATTTGGTCACTTCAGAAAATAAATCGTAGAAATTCTGAAAGACAAGCCGTAGGGCTACAAAAAATTGCTTCTGTTGGCAAAAGGTTTGCCCTATCCGCTGGTTATTAGGGCTTCTCCGAAAGTCTCATACAATTTGAAAATTAGCGATAGTTGGACTGGTGAAAACGAGTGGTTGTAATTTCCAGCAAATATCTCGTCATTCTCGCAACGAAACACAATGGGACTTTAGCTGCTGGAAAGAGGAAGAAATTCTGCATTGGATTCATTTTGAAGCGTTTGTTTATCTTCATTCTAGCGTGTTTGCCGATGGATTGAAAAAACCGACAAAACTTTCGGACCCACCTAATATTAAGGTGAACGTCAAAAAATGGGACAGCTTGATTTTTATCACTTTCTGAAATTTTGTGCCTTATTCTAGTGACGCGTCAGCGCTCCTCTCCCACAATCCTGCGCGTGGCGCCGTGAAGAACTCGAACAAAGTTTTTTGAACATCACTCATTCTTGCGCTGTTATACCGTAAAGTCATAAAGCAATCGACATATCATTCAAAACAGCTCTTCAAGCTCTTTCAGATGATTTATTGAACACAAACAATTCTTTTCTATTTCTGGATGAAAAAGCAAGTCGAAAACAAAACCGATTTTTTGGCGCAATAAAAACCGAAAATCAAGTTTCAACCTATATCTTCCAAGGACAGATGAAATTTGAATTAGACTGCATATGGATGAATAGAGTGTAAGGATCTCTATTCATACAGCGTAAGCAGCTCCTAGGGAGCATTCTAAGGAGCATTAGCATGTCAGAAAACATACTATTTGAGGAGACTTTCCAGAATTCTCCAAATTTTCACTTCTCTCCCACCTGCCCTTTTCACATGGCATATTGTGTACATGTTATAGCCTTAGACTCGATCGACAACAAAATTTGATTTATTCAGATATTTTGATTTTGAAAGAGGTTATAACGTTTCGGACCAGATATGCAAATCGTGCAGAATTTTTGGAACAACTTAGCAGTTATCTTGGAACCGGAAACTCCATTCGAATAGGATTAGCAATTTTAACTAGTTGACAACACTTCGCGCAATGGTGCGCGACACCCCAAATTTCAGCTCTCTAATGTGCGCAATCGTCCCGAAATATTTTGAGCGTCCTTCCGTCTTTTGGCAAACTCAGTCCACTCGGTTGCCTTCCACAAAGAACTCTTTTTTGAGTTCAGAGCGCACAGAAAAGGTCATAGATGACTGCGGGACTTCAAACCCTTCGACCTCGGCCCCGATTCTCGCCAGACAGACTCTTTAAATGGCAAGTGTCGCTTACTTCCCAAAATACCGGAATTCGCACGGACTCTTAGAGTTCAAGCAAATTGGGCATTTTTGCCGAGTGGGCAGAGCGTGTCACAAGAGGGCCGGACTGGCCCCATCTGCATATACTACATTCATAGAGTGCACGCAAACGTCTCGTTTACGGGAACAGTGTTGTTTCAGACTGCCGCACTGACCAGCAGACTGCAGCAGACTGCAGCTGACTGCACTGACCGCAGCTGACTGCAGCAGACTGCAGCTGACCGCATTGACGACGTTGCCGCACAGATCGCTACATCCTTTTGTGAGGCTGGAGAGGATAAATAGTTGTAGCTCAAACAGTCTCTTGACAATATATGCCCCAATAGACAACACGAGCGGGAGTAAAATAGGTATGTGCAATGACAAAAGGAATCTGAACAAATATAAGCATATTAAAGAAAAACAATCGCCAAAATTTGATTGAGAAGAGTAAGTTAGAACCTATGAACTTTCTAGGCGTAAATCATGGCGTTTTGATGTATTCGCAACCATTTTCTCTTTTACGAAAGAATGCAGCGATTGTGCGGCCGTTGCGGTCAGTGCGGTCAGCTGCAGTCTGCTGCAGTCTGCTGCGGTCTGCTGCGGTCAGTGCAGTCAGCTGCAGTCTGCTGCAGTCAGTGCGACAGTATGAAACAACCCACAGACATGAAAAATATGCTCCGTCGTCGAAGATGAACCATTCTTTTGACGTTGAACGTGTTGAAGATAAGACATCATCTTTACTCAATATCACTCTTACTATATCAGTTGCCAGGCTTTGCAGGAGTCTTTTAATGCTGCCCCCGGTAAAGGACAATGTTATGTTCCAAAAGGAGGTGACTGCTATAGATGCGATTGTGTCAAACCAGCGAAATGCTACAAAGGAGAGTGCAGATAAATTAGTGCACTGCCTTGACGGTTCAGTAATGAGCAAGTAAAATTCGTACATATCTCTCTATCGTATGCTTGCTCTTGTAAGTATACAATATCACTACGACCACAAACTCCATGCATAAATATTGAATTGAAAGATGTATTCTGTTATGTGAAGTCTTACTTGAACTGCTCGGATATAGTCAGTCATTTTAGGCGGATTGTGCTCAGTTTCTGAATATGATTTCGTAACATCATAAAAAAGCAACACTGTACAGACTGCTTCGTTAGATAGAAGAAATCTCGAGGATCATTTTTGATCAAAACCAGACCGTGGGGTCTTCGGTGCCGAGAGATATCTCAACTAAATAAATAAATTGAAAAGAATCCGCTTTTCGACCTTGCTTCAGTACCTGCATATATGCCTACTTTTATGTTAATTACATTCGCCGCGAGCGGAAAGTAATTGGTGAATGGGCCCTGCTAGCTCCTACTTTAATCTAGCCTTCAACGTTGGACTCATCGATATTCGTCACTCAGAGGAAGTTGCTGCCTTATGGAACAATCGTATAGTTAGCTTCAGAAGATGAAATCTATAGGCAAGAAACTTTATACATGACTGCGAGTTTGTGCTGTGCTGCTCATCAAGCCCCTATTCCGTGACTAATGGGAAATCCTAACATGGAGGACGCATGCGGAGATTTCTCTTGCAAGAACATTTCTCTTAGGTGAGACCGTACTTCGCCCATGTGGGTTGACCTTAGGCCTACAAATCATTAGATCAAGAGTTTCAAAATTCAATACGTATCAGAAAGTGCAAGAGAAGCCCTTTTTATGATCAAAATTTTTCCGCAGCAAAAAGAAAACCTCTTAGAACCGCTCTTTCGAACATACGAAGACAAAGATGGATAGAACTTATGCCAATACACGGAGATCCATATGTGTAATTACATTTGGTCTGTTGTGGTCTATGCATTGATTGTGCACCTTGATAATTAGGTTATTCTCCATTCCAGCCATATAGAAAAAATTACGGGGATTATTCCATGATATTGTTGCGAATCCACAAACAGCCAACAAATTTATAATACAATCGTTTTCGAAGAACGCTTGATTACTTTTCCTCTTTAGATTCTCTCTGCATGTTCTTGCTCTTTCTTTTCCAGAATTCTATTTCAGTGTGCTTGTTTATTATGTTTCATGGCAGTAGTGCAATGGCTCGAGCTTTCCGAAATTTTTCATCGAATAAATGAATATTGAATAAATTCGCAAATGATTTCGAATAAACGATTATCGAATAAATTTGGGATTCAAAATTTTTCGAATGAATGAACTCCGAATGAAGGAAAACCAAAAATATCGAATGAGTGCATACCGATGATATTCGAACATTGGGAGTCGAATTTCGGATAGATATTCGAATAATTTATCGAATATCTAGAGCAACCATATCTAAACCTTCCCCCCCCCTACCGTACCAACTTCCAGCCTTGTAACTCAAATAACTTAAAAAATTGATAAAATCGATAAATTAATTTTTTACCCACATCAGCACCCTCACTTACCCTATTGTACCAACCTCCAGCCCCATAGCTCAAGTTGAAGCAGTTGTGCAACATGAGTTTTACAAGCAAGAGTGCTGTAAACTTTCGATATCGAGGGATGTTTAAGTGCTCATTGATTCGTACAGGCATGCCGATTTCGCTTTCGTACTGAATTTCACATGATTCATACATCGTACGTAAAGCATCTATGTTGAACTGTTGCTTGAAAACCCGTAAACAGTTACGGAATCAGCTTGGAAGGCTGTTTTTGGATGTGCTAGAATTATTAGGTTGTCCCGAAAGTTATGTATGGAGATCTCATTCACTTTATTTGTTTATAACTCTTAATCACAACACGAACCTCAACCAAGGAGATAATCACCGTAGATGTCAGCAACCTTTCGCCCATCTGTCGGGGAGTTCTTCGGGGCCATTTCTCCAGAAGTCGAATGGCTGGCGCAGAAAGTCGTCAACAGAGATTTTGACATCATTTTCTTCTTCAAACCGTCTCCTACTCAGGAACTGCTTCAACGGGCAAAATAGCTTGTAGTCGCCGGGCGAGAGATCGGGGCTATGCACTGGATGGGAAAACACACCTGCCATTCCAATTCGGCTAATTTTCGCTGGGTTGCTGAACACGATGTGCCGCGGTTGTCGTGAAGTAAGTAGATGGTTGCGTTCTTCTCGATTTGCGGCTACAATCTTTCAAGCTTTTGTGTGTACAGAGTAGAGACAACCGTATGGCCCGCTCATAGTAGGCCATTCTTCCCAAATCAAACCAGCAGCAAAGCATAACCTTGTGCAGTTGCTTCCGATTTCGGGTCAGCTGACGGCTGTTCTTCTCGTGATAGACAAAAGGCACGTCCTTCGCATTATCACCAAAGATCCAGCTCTTTCATCTCCAGTAATCACGTTCTCAAGAAACACTTTTCTCTGTAACTAAAGCAGGAAAATTTACAGATGTTCCTCGGTAATTCTTTGCGGCATCAGACAGACGGTATGGAATCCATCAAGCAAGCACTTTCCTGTATCCAAGCTTTTTAAAGATGCCGAAAAGCTGCAATAACGCCGCATCCAACTCTTGTGGCCAACTTGCGTGTATTTGTTTCAAAATATCCTTTGAAGGAGTGGCGCAGCTCTTCGTTATCGGCGGCCACTGGAGTATCGGCGGGGTCAGTATCTTGGAGGCTAGTATCTCCATTTTCAAAACGGCATTAGCGGCGTGTATTAGCGGCGAACACTGCGAATTGTCAGACCCTTCCTCTGCACACATCTCTCTATAAGAAAGCGCACGAGTGTGTCGCCTTCCCCCCTCCCTGCCCTCGCCGCGTATGTCTGAAGCCAGCAAGTCGTAAACATGATGACTCATCACTCCCCCCCCTCCCCCTCCTCCACCCCAGCCGCCGCGAGTTGGCGGCGTCATCATCTACCGCAATCAACGAGCTCGGTTATGCTGTTCTCGTAAATAATGAGGACCACCAATTTTGATTTGATGACTGAGCAAGCACACCCGTCCACCTTTTGGAAACTGGCGCGATGGATCAACGCAAGAATCTCAAGATTAGTCATTCATTAGAATCATGTAAATTAATGGTAGTACTTCTATCACTTAGTAGCCGTTTATATGCAACTGACTACATGACTACTATCTCCACAATATTGTTTTGTTCTTTGCAAATTTACGCTCAAGTTCTAGAGGTTTTAGAGGAGCTCATTTCTCCAGTAGGAGGTAATTGGAGTGCTAGTAAATAAAAATAAAATAATAAATAAAAATAAAATAATAAATAAATCATCAAAAATCTTCTTCACTTTTGTCATAGTAGATTTCCTGCTTTTGCAATCTTGACAAACAGGGGTGATTTTCACTTGCCAAATAGTTTGATATAATAGATTTCTTTACAAATATTGAGCTAGATGTAGTTTTCTCTCTAGAGAGGTGCATGGGGATGTTGATAAAGAAAAGCATTTGTCTGAGCTTCTCTTGAGTCTTGCCAATTTTCTACCTACTCAGACACGCGAACACTCTAACTGACATAAAAGGGTGTAGAGCGAGGGTAAAGTTACAATGTAATTAATGCTTGGAAATGCAAAGGAATCTTATACAAATTGTGGAACACGATTTTGCTTCTGAAAAGCTAAGGGGAGTGATATTGAATACGAAGCTTTATTGACATTCTAGGAAAGGGTAACGTTCCTAATCTCTTTTTGGCTGCGGTCATTTTAGCTGGATACGCATGCACGGGATATCCATGGAAACTTTAAAGGTGGGATGCAATTTATGTTTTGAAGAGAAAGTTAGAAAACGGTACTTTGTTAGGAAGATGTTCTTACGGTTTTTTCCACGAAAAAAAGATGTTTTTGAGGGTAAGGAAGACAAATGGAAAGGAAGGGGAAGGAGCGTGAGGAGTTTAGGCACTACGTAGGAAAACTTTCTAACTTCTTCTGAGGATTACTCTTCCAAAAACCGATTACAAACTTTTCAATAGGTCATTTATAAAATGGTGACGAAGGATTGACTGCGGTCTTTGCGCTTACAGAAGCATAAAGCACTCATACAAAAAGGCATCACCTCAATGCTCACCTCAGTCACTTCCAGTGTCCAAATACTACCATACGTAAGCAGAAAACTTCGATTAGAGGTGGGAACCAAGAAAATGCGGTTACCGAAAGTGTGTGCGGTCGATGTGCAGTCGCGCGCGGTCGAGCCGTCGTCACGATTTTATGAATGCCCTATAGTTTTGCTGAGATGAATTGAGGAAGCTGGAAAAACTTTCCAAAGGATTTTGTAAAAAAATTATCGGGAAAAATCAAGTAGTGAATGGAAAAAGAGATTGGAGGGTGAGCACGCACGCATTTAATATTTCGACTGAAACTCCAGAGCAGAAAAAAGTACGCAAAAAAAGAAGAGGAACAGTCAGTTTGGCGCTTCGATGGTAAGCCATTCGAGAAGAAAGAAGAGGTATTTTCGCTGAAGGCCGTGAAGTGAAGCGGTACGCATTATGGCAGAAGGGCTTTCCATTTTCTTCCAAGAAGTTGGCCTGTCAAAAACCCATACTATCACTCGAAGCTGGCTGCGCACCGCAGGTTTGCCGTTTCGGACACTATGAGTTGAAGGCAGTGGCTCGGCAAAACCAAACATATCGAAATTTTGATATGGAAGGTTGGCATCCCAAACATGAGGACAGAGCAGGTCCGAGCACACAACATGCAGCCCCTGCCTAGAAAACTGCTCCAAAACCCGTGCGCGCAAGCCATTCTTACACGCGTTCGGACGAGCTTGCGTTTCCCTTCCCATCGTCAGAACGCCATGTTACAATGCTATAGACATGAGGGTCCCGCAACGACTCTACGTCTCTGACCATGCTCAGACATTCGCAGTTAAGTCCCGCCGGTGAAAAAGTTGTGTCCCGCCGGAATGACTGCGGGACACAAGTAAAATGGTTTGCGAGAAAACCGGGACTCCCGGTTTTCGTTCGGGCCAATGCGGCGCGACATGCGGTTTTGTCCCGACATGTTTTTTACTGAGAAAACCGAGAGCTCATGCGGGAGTCCCGATAATGTCGCGATTCGGTCACCGGCGGGACTCCCGCTCTAGACTGCAGTCTCCTGCGGGAGACGCGATATAGCAGCGACCCGATCAGCTTCCGGCTGGGCTTTTTCTCAAATTGGTTCTCTTTCAAATGTACTGCACACATCTTACAAGGTGCTGTGCTCAACACAGAGTTCAGAAACACTCTTTATTAGCGTTCGTGACAGAAAAAGAACATTGAAATCACTATAACTAAGTTAATCCGACTCCTTAGCCTGCTCGTGCGCCAAAGAATCTTGCGTGGTAGCAGGGCAAAAACGCTTTTCCTGGAAAAAAAATAACAATCTAACACTAATTTGAAAAATCATATATGAATATTACCGAGGGTGGCGACAGCATCTCCTTATCAGCATCAAAATGGTAGGCGCGCACATCTCCTCTGAACTTCAAATTCAATAGATTCATGAAGACTATCTTTGAAAGAAACCCACAAAGCTTTCCTATAGCCACTCGTGCTAAGCCATTAAGCTTCATCCTCGCCTCCGACAACTTGTCAAACGCCTTCGTCCTAGCCTCATCGTCGTTCTCTAGGCCCAGCCAAAATCTAAATCATTGAGATATCAAGGGGTAGAAACCCCTAAGTGCAAGTGTAGTACAGAGCGCTTATTTTTTTTACGTAAAGCAAGACTCATTATCGCATTAACCGCAGCTAGAAGCTCATATTTTACTTGGAATTATGCAAGAGCGCCGTACATGATCTACGTATAATTAATTCAGAATACCTACTTTCACGACCTTCAACCCAACGTCCGTCAGCTCGATCCATAGCATACTAGGCATCACGACGGCTGAAAATAACGTTAGAGGTATCTAATCAAAAGTTGCGAACACAACCACCTCCGACGACGGCAAAAGCGTAAATGGAAAAATTGCTGCGGAAGCGGTGCTGCTGCGGTGCAACATGTCACAACATGTTGACGTGGCTAAGATGTTCTGTCAACATGTTGTGGCATGTTGCAAACATGTTTTTGCCGCGTTGCCAAAATGTTACCACACATGGCTTGTATGAGAGCACACCAAGGGGGTGGCAGCATTTGTGGAGGGCACGATATACCTGGATCTGGATCACACAAGTCAGTCAAACAGTAAAAAGACGTGAAATCGAGAAAATCCGTCGTGTGCAAGGAAAAACAGCCTGTGTGGAAATAGGAATGAATCGATACTGACGCGCAATAGCGTCAAAATCGATGATCGCGACTTCCGGTAATCTCCCGCAACTCTTTAACTGTCGGGATTGTCCCGAAAGTCGGGACAAAACCGGGAGTCGCGCAAGACTCCCGGTTTTCTCGCGAATTCTCATTTTGTGGGCGGATCTCCGGCGGGACTTAACTGCGAACTCAGACATTCGCTGTTGACTCGCGCAGCCCAAAGTTTTGTGTAAGCGCTGAATGAAGGCGCGACACAACTAATCGGCCTCGCGACGAAATCCCGAGACAGCATTATTTGTTGGAACAATGCTGCCCGAGACCACGCTTTGACGCGACCCGCACCTTGCAGGAAATACGCGGCAGCTCGAGGGCGACATATCCTGATGTCTGGACGCAACTGGAGCGCGTTATCTCGCACTAGTAATTTCGCTATATCCCTACTTGCTGTACATTACATATATGTATATACTTACACGTGTATGTATAAATATCATTATATATACGTATATATATATATATAAATGTACATATATGTATATACATGTATATATAAGTGTACATATATATATGTATATATGTACACGAATATATATGAATTCTACAAAGTCTAAACTAACCAATTTATTAGTTCTAAAATGACATAAGGATTAATTGGAAACTTCATTAGCACATAGTGAATTTACTTCAATCTTAGGAACATTTCAATGTTCCTAAGATTGAAGTAGTTATGTTAAAGTTATGAGTTAGAGTTAGAGTTATGTTCAATGTAGCCACGCAAGAAAATCAAATAAGAATTTCGGGGGAGTCAAACTACTATGTTTACTATCTTAAAGCTTCACGATATGGAGATACATGATGAGATAGAAGTGTACTTGGTAATCTTCTAAACAATGAGAATCTCGGAATGCAATTAAGTGATACGCAAAAGCGGGAGTAGAGTTAAGGCAAATGGTATGATAGTGATATGTAAGTGCAGCGAATTAGAAAAAAGTAGTAGCAGATCGGCTAAAACTTGTCGGGGCTGGTCTTTTCTATTTTTTTGACAGCAGAAGAGCTGCTTGCCGTAGTCTCGATCACACGCTTCTTCTGAAAAGAAAGTCATGTCGACGAAGACTGGGAATAAGTGCACTGACATCTTACCTTTGGAGGAAGGAGTTTAGCTCTTACCGGATTCAGTGCATAAGCCCGTACATCTCCCATCTACGTCTCCATCTCCATTATCATGCCTTGAAATACCTTGAATGCCTCAGCTGGTTCCTAAACCAATGTAATTTGAACACAAATTCCACAATCCCACAATCACGGAGATAGTCGAGCTTCGATTTCTAGAGAAGAAGCTTCAAAATTGGAATTCAAATGAAGTTAATTTTGGATTGGAATGAAATAATGGAAAGAAGAGGGCTTAGGTGGGATGGATGGAATGCACGAATTGAAAATAGGTAGCAAAGAAACCTGGAATGATGCAATATGAGCTGAGATTTGAAAAGCGCGTCGATATTGCGAAACTGCTCGCTGATTCACTCATCATCTCCCGATTTCCTTTCGCGACCATCCGCAAAAACTGTCAAAATATTGTCTCGCGCATGTCTACGCCCTTTCCCGCGAATCCCTCAAAAAGGGGCGGATCTCCGGCGCGAGTCAACAGCGAGTGTCTGAGAATGTCTGAGTGGCTGGGACGGTTCCACTCGTCCAAATTCAAAATGAGGGGCCTTAAAAAATGCTGGTTTTCGCCATTTTCGCGCTCTCCAAGGTATATTTCGGAATCAGCGCGTCGAATTACCCCAGGTAAGCGAAAAACCTTCAAGTTGAGAATATGCCGAGCCACTGCTTTTAACACCACCGTCTTCACAGGAGCAATATTGACGAAGTTGCATTTTACGTCTTTCCTCGCAAACAGCTTATGACGCCGCCTCAAGCCCTCGATAAGCGAAACAGGAAAAGTGCCAGAAGTTCTGTATCAGAATTATATTGCAGGAGCATTAAACCGTAGGACCTACTAAAATTCACTTATTTAAAGTTGTTGTCACTTTAACAGATATCTGCGAGGAGTAACTAATTAGTGCGTAGGGAAAAGCTTTCCGCAAAACTCATACGTATGTCACACTCCACACGCCATGTGAGACAATGTGACCCAAATGATGGGTCGTGGCTTAGATTTTGTCAAGATGACTGCCAATTTGAAATACGCCCGTTTCTAAAGTTCTCTTACTCTTTGACCGTAGCAATTCCTCCACCTTTCTCGACTGCTTTTCGGAATTGATCTAGGTATATCTACACCGCTGGTTAAGATCTGCATGTTTATACAGAAATCTCCAAATTTTTCGTGGGAGGCACTGCCCCACCACACAGACAAACAAAGTGCGCGTTGTCGTCAATGTGTTAATACAATTATGGAAAGTAGTTTATGACAAAACAAGAGGAAAGATTGAAAGATAAAACATAAGCAGGAGGCTCTCTGATTGCGCAACATTTCGTTGAATTACACAATTTTGCATACTCTCCGCCCCAGCCACTTCGATATAAGCGATTTAATCTATTCATTCCATCTCTACTACTCCTCTATTCATGGCCGAAAGCGAGAAAGAAGTCGTTATTCAAGTTGTTCCTGTAAAGCTGAACGAATCAATCACAATCAACTACAAAAACAAGTACGATCTCTTCAAGCAGTACAAAAAATGGATCAAAAGCCTCAATCTCCCATCTAACGAAGTCTACTGGTGCGATCAAGGAGGTGACCATACGGGTATTCGAAACGCTGATGACATTCTCGGAGCTGTCCATAATTTCGGTTATGCTAAGCTGTTTACTCCTTACAGTGAAGGATGCGAGTACGAGTTGAATTTTTGTTCCGATAAAGATGAGGAGAATAAGGACGAAAACCGAGGGCGAAGTCGAGAGAAGAAGATAACGACAAATAGTCGGTCGCAAGATAGTACCGCTTCCGTCTCAAGTTCTCCGCCACCTGATTGGGACCTTGACTTTGGAGAATAGGACTCGACAACGAACAAGACCTTCTGATTTTTCAGGCGACTTCACTTTGATATTCTTTGCATGTTTATTGTTTTGTCTTTATACTGATTGTCGTAATTTGAAAAAGGCTGAGTAAAAGTGATACAAAACATTTAGTGAATCAACCTTGAAACTGGAAAGCTTGAAGTAAATTTGAATTTTACAATTCCTTCAGTTTCTGTTTGTTTAATATGGTTTTTCTGCACATCCGGGTTCCTCTTGGCAGCATAACCCTGTATCCGAGAAATCAGCATCAGTCGTTAGTCAGTTCTTTCGGCTGTTTGTCTGATATTCCGTAAGTTCAAGAGGAGCCGTTGTCGTCTTGGCAGTGAAGAAAGTTCGGTGAATTCTTTGAAGTGAGGCATTTTTTGGGTATTTTTTTCGCATTACTTCGACTCGTACCTGAATGATTGTGTCTGAATATTAACGCTGGTGATTCTCCGTCTACTACTGACTTATTATTACAAATCACTCTGTGTTGGAATCATAGCTTCTTTGCGACGTTTTTGAAAGCTCTAACATGGAATGGATGGGTATACACATAAAAAACGATACGATTCTAGCTCTCCGCTTCCAGATTTTCTTGGATCCCAGCTTACATATGTAAAATTAAGAAGCGCTAATCTCTAAACAGCCGCTTATAAAATAGGAACTTTTCCTTCCACTTTTCATCTTCCACAAAATTGATAAAGAACAAAAAAATTTGGCATTTGGAGGAGAAGTCCCATGGAGAGATAGGGATTTCCGCTCAATACACTGTCTTAACTAATAACTATGTGGGAATATAAGAAATTTTAAACCTACAGAGCCATCAGCACACAGCGAAGTGTCATGTGAATGGTGCAAAAATTCGCAATATGGTGCAATACTATTGCTAATCTATTTTACCTCTGATAGCACCGCCCAAACCTGTTCTCCTCTCCCCTTTTCGGTTCTATACTCTGCATCTCTTCGCTTCTATCAATGCTGCTATGCCTGATGCCGGAAAAACTGCGATAATCTCACTTCACTTCAACGTGCCTGACAAACTGAACGTTTCTTACAGAAATAAAAATGACCTGTTCAAAGCGTACAAAAAATGGATTCGAAGTCTCAACCTCCCTACCAACGAGGTCTATTTCTGTGGTAGAGAAGGCTACCATACAGGAATTAGAAATGCCGATGATTTATTCGAAGCTGCGCAGCAACCAGGCTATGTCAAACTATTTACACCTGACGAGGAAAGAGAATTCAGTTCTGATGCGGAGTCCGAAGTAGCATGTCCCTCACTTGTATTTCGTGGACGAAGCCAAGAAAAGAAGTGGACCACGAACAGTCGGCCTTTAGGACGGACACCATCTTCATCTCCACCTCCTTATCATTCCTTCATAGGCGAAAAATACATGGAAAAGAACATGTGCTGCTTTCAAGAGCAAAACTTCGCGCAAAACTGCCAACTTTCCGAGTTTTGTCAGAAACTTCCAGCGACGAATTTGTCTTCTTCCACTTACTCACAGTTCCCTTGGCATTTCGCCAAGCCTCAAAGAAAAGACTCGGCTTCAACCTCCCATAATTCTGCATGGCAGCGGCATGGCTCCTTCCAAAATGTGCACGACTTTATTGACGCAGTACTCGTGGTGGCGCGTGTCGGTGCAAGGGCATTGAGAAAACTGTCGATAATTTCCAGCTGCTGGGGACTACTTTTTATGTTAACAGCCCACATTTCTCGTCTTTGTTTGAAGCGATGAATAAATAAAAGCATTCTGCTATCACAAGCACATGAGATTTTTTTGTGCAAGACAGCTAACTAGCGGTTTTTAGATGTATTCAGTTTGCATTCGGAGAAAAGTAGAATGCCTATTGAAAACAAAATTTTACACTAGCGGACTTCGATTTTACTGTTCCATTCAGTGTTGAATGCAGATGAGTTCACAAAATAAATACTCAAAATCAGAATTTTATATTTATATTTATATTTATAAGTACATTACAACTGTAATGCGCCATTCAAAAAGAAAACCATTCGGAAAAGAGAGTAAGATATGAAAGATGAGTATAAAATTGAGAAAAATCTGAGCTTTGGTTTCATTACTTTTTTCATTATTTTTTTTTACCTGTTTTCAAAGTCTTGAAAAGCTCTTTCGATTCTAATATGAGAAGTTGACGATGTACTATACTGCTTGAAAATGGCTGAAGCAACCGCCCTATCAGTAGTGCGTGAAGGGCAAAGGTGGATATCAAAACCAAAAATTGCAGCGGGCTTGGCGAAAAATTCATAAACCAATGGAAAAAGCTTCTCAAAACTTTTTATTAATAGAGAGTCTGACTTTTTGCATGTTTGCGATACGTGAATGTAAAACGAAAAACCTAAGCTCCAACAAAAACAATATTTCTGTGGACAAGATATTTTTGCAATTATACTGTCAATGCAATCGATGCAACTACTGTAATTGAACAAATCTATGCTAAAGCCCACAAATCTAACGAATTTCCTCTGTGGCCCATATCTCTCACCAGAGTGGACAACTTCTTAATCTAAGTGCACCATTCGATTCAGCTCGACGCATCTTTTGATAGAAGTGCATGTTTGGACACAGTAGGAGGCCAGATTCACGAATCGTTTCACATTTCTGCTTAGTGGGTTATTCAGTGTGCTTACTCATTGCACAAACTGGGCGACCTATCGTAAGCAAAAATCTATAACGATTCGTGGAATTTGGCCTCCTACTGTGCCCAAGATTCTATATATTAGAAAATGCGCCACGCCAAGTTGAGTCGAATGGTGCCCTTGGATTAAGAACTTGTCCATTCTGAAGCGAGATACGCCCACGCTACGATGATCTTTTTTACTGCGAGCGGTATTATAATTCCCCCTCCCCCCTTCCCCAAACTGGATCACTCTGAACAAATCTTTGCGAAAATAAACAAACAAATGAACAACAAAAAAGATGAATTTATTGAAAAAGTTTTTGTGCTATTTTGAATCATGTACAGTCACATAGCACAGCCGAGAGTTCTTTGGGAGGGACTAAGGAAATTTTTTCGAAAGAGAGAACGTGGTCTTAGCTTGCTTTGCGCAATCGCTCAAAAACTTTCGCAACCTGATGGTACAACTTCAATTGCGTTGCATGGTATTCGTAAAACAAGATTCAATAATAATCCTTGTAATTATGCATTGCCAGCAATTTTGAGCTGAAAGAAGGCGACTGCCTGTAGAGCGTCACATTACGTAGCGGAGTACATATACGGCGGCGCAATCATCAGTCATAATCATCTTTCATCTTTTGAGCATTCAGATCTGTCAAAACGTCAGAATTTGGCAAAAATAACCGTACTTCACCTTTACTAGCTTTATTACTTTTCAACAAAACAACGCAGGCGATTAAGAAGAGGACTTCAGGCAGGAGCATGATTATAATATTTCAAAAACTTGTCATGATTTAGCGATCTAGATCAGTCAAGGACTACAACAATGCCGATGCCCTAAAGTGAACAACTTGGATGTATACTAGCATCAAAATAAGAATTATCTCGCTTAGTACAAAAGCTACACGGTCGGACTAAATTTTGAATTACTGGGTGTGACCAAAAGCGGCAAGTTGACAATGTTTGTAAAATGATTAGTCAAACAGGCCAAAGCCAAAATCTTCTTCCTCAGACTCCTCCTCCGGTTCCTCCTTCTTCTTTTCTGCAGCCGCAACAGGTGCGGCAGGAGCAGATTCGCCGGCGGCTGGTGCCGCTGCACCGGCGGTGGCGAACTTGCTCGGGTCGGCCAGCATTTCCTTAAGCTGATCCGCCTCCTTGAAGCTGACATTGGTGGCAGCAGCGATGGCAAACATGTTCTGAAGTCCTCTGGCCAGCGAATGGGCCGCAGATACCACTGTCGGGTACTTGATGGCGAGTGAAACGGCGGCAACGTTGCGAACTCCTTCCATGAAGCGCTTGCGCAGCTCCTCGGGGGTCATATCCAGCACTTCTGGGGAATAGATGGTACCATTATCGTACACCTGCACAACGACAAGTCCATACGAGAAGGGTGTCACGCCAAGCATGTTAAGCAGAGAGGCTTCGGAAGCTCCAACTTTCTCTCCTTGTTTGATGAGGTGGACTTCGCTTAAGATTTCAATGGTCCCTCTAGTGATTTTGGTGGGGATCTGTAGAGCTTGGAAAAAAGAGGTTTTCTCGGGACCCATACCAGTATTCTGAGGTGGCAACTTCACATCGCAAGGTGCAATTGCACCAGCTTTGGCAGGAGCACCCTAAAATAAAAATTAGGATTTTGCAGTCGATATGGCAATTTGAAATATAAATTTGTTGAATAAAAACTTATAGCACAATGTTCCACACATCTAAAATTCCATTTACATAACCGAGAACTACAAAATTCCACATTTTGCTTGAATTTTGCACACAAGTATTTTTTGCGTCTCATCAAATGGTGTTTAGTACACATGGTAGGGCCTTTCTGTGGGTTACCGTAGGTGTACATGTTGTAAAAATTTAGAAATCTCTTGCCACCATAAAGGAGGTTTAACGTGCTGATCACGGACAGTATCCATTTTCCTACAAGGTCACCTAATGATGTAATTACGGTAGATATGTATATGGTATAGAATTCCAACTAGGTCTCAAAGTGGGATTACTTTGACAAGTGGATGTGATATTTATAATCAACATGCAAGATGACTCGTTTATTCCAAGTCTCCCAGCGAATTTGAGATTTCAGATCTATACCGTTTACCTACCGTAACTCGCCAAAGGGACCGGAATGATTATCAGTCATAACACTTTGAGAAACTGTGTGCTCAGCGAATTTTACATTCAAGAGTTTGTGTTAGAGTAACATCCGTATTGAAAAGTGATGTGAATCTCGACATACCTTCCTATTCTCTAGCAATTTGGAGCGAATTTCGCCCAAATCTTCTTTAGTGAAGACGAAGCCGACATTGCGAACAATGTAAGGTAGTAGCTTTTCCAATGCCGGATTCTTTCCCAGATGTCCACGGATGGCCTTTCGAATCATGGTGTTCTTCCCCATCAAGATAACCGCATGCCCTGAAAGTTTAAAGTATCAGTAAGGTGCGTCAAGAGGTACCAGTGTGCCGGCGCCGTGCCAGTGCCGTGCCAGCGCATTGAATGCTCCTCGTATTGATCGGTCGATGGCGTTGGCACAAGCAGCTCTACCCGGTGCCTGGGAAGATTCTCAATTTTGGAAAGAAAAAGTTCACCTCGCATAGCCTGACGAATCTCCTGCATTTGCTTCGATCCAACATTGTCAACTCCGACAAGGAAGCATTTGGGATACTCGTCAAAAAGTTCGATCAACTTCAGGAAATAGTTGGCCTTCCATGTTGTTCTGTCTTCCCTAACCATCGTGGTGAATTAAGGATCGTGCGCTTCACGTTTTAAAGACGAACTGAAAAATGTATGATTGAACGTTATAAAGTGCTAAGTTATCTCACAAGCTCAAACATGTTATAACGTAGCGACTACGCACAAAAACGGTCCAAACAAGGTAAAGCAGGTTAAAAGGCCACGGAACACATTTACCCGTCTTAGAAAATCATTTCTTGGGAGCTACTCTTTTCCCAAATTTTTTACGAGGACAAAAGGTATCGAAAGAGCTTCCGTCTGATTCACATAATGTTCGTGAAGTTCCGCCCAAAATAAGTGATCATGATGCTTCTAGCAGTGAGAAGTGGGAAATGTGGATAACGACTGGGAAACGCTTAAATACTCAGACACTCGTAAATGACTGCCGGGGAAAACTAAAGTTTTGGAACTTCCGGGGGACACTCCTATTGGAGCTGCCAGGTAGGGAGGAGTCCAATCCAGAGAGGCGAGCGGGCCCTATCCACGGCCCAAAAGGAGCGTTCGCCCTGGAAGTTATAGAAGTTTAGTTTTCCTCGGAAGTCATGTGCGATTGTCTGAGTATGAATTGAAGGATGGCTTCTTGCGGAATGATGCGGTTTTGGCGGCGTATACTTTTCCTTTTTACAGATTCGATGCTTATACAATGAAGATGAAGAGCATCAAAAGCTTTTATTGTCCCTGCATACTACGAAACAAACTACGGCTTCGCTAATAAATAAGAATTTCTTTTTTTTGTGGTTCTAACAAGGGAGGATCACGAACTCGAAGTGCCGATCATTCAAACTATAACATTGGGAGCTTTGAAGGCTTTTTCCAAATCTGTTTTCCATATCTGCAGAGCGCCCTCGGGAAAGAAGTTATGAGCATATATTGAGGCAAGAAATGAACCAATTGCCGGATAAAATCATTACAGCCTTTCTGGACGTTAGATGGTGAAATAGGAAGTGCTCATATACTAGAAGTTTGTTGTATGATGTGTCTTGACACTTGCCATTGCTTTATATGAGGTCTAACGAGGCAGTAACGACTGAATTTGTCCCCATCGAGTCATTTTTCTGCCTCAAAAAATACTCATAACTTCTTTCCCAATCCCAGCGCTCTGCAGATAAGACAAGCAGATTTGGAAGCGTCCCAAGCTCTCAATGAAAAATGCACTTTGTAGTAATCGGTCACTTTCCTTTGTTGGAATGAGAATTATAGTTCATCTAATTCATCTTGAACGTAGGAATGATGAAGTGACTGCAAACTGCTGATATAGGAACGTATGCACTTCTAATTTTGTAAGCCTAGATAATTAAAAAAAGGTTAGGGATATCCTGTCTCTAAATCTGTCTACACGCCATTTGAAAAGATCGAATAGTGCTATGTTTATACTGGTCCCACTCATATATTCAAATTCTTTTATGCTGAGAAATCAGTCTGATGATAGAGAGAAGCGGCCGTGTCGTAAATCTTCAAAAAAAAATATTGATCGATGAGTTAAACGCATTAGAGCTTCTAGAGCACGAGAACATCAGAACGAAATATTCTAAAAGTTTCGCAAAAATTCTTACGCAAAAGTAAGCCCGCGCAACGAAATGGCTAACTTTTTGATTCCCGTAGTAGGCTAGCTAAAGAATATCATTTTTTATCTACGTGAGTGTCTCGTTGAATTTTAAACCACCCGGCGTGCTTTGATCCTCTGTGATCAAATCGAGGTTATGCATTGATAGGTTGTTAACGACATGTACATGCTTCGACACCATCTATGGTTCTTACGAGCTCAAAAAATCCGCTTGGTAACGCGTGAATTTCAAACAGGCAGAAAAAAGTTCTCCGTTGACTTAGGTCCTGGGCATATCTCACGCGATTGCAGTCGCGACGTAATTTGGTAATACTCCAATTGTTCGTAACTCATCGTGAGGGGTTTCTGACTGTACGGAAGATAGAGCATTTTTATACCGACAAATATTGGAAAGGCTATTGCATGACGAAGGCGCAGAAGCGGTATCAGTTGAGCGGGCGCGAATGCGACGCGCTCTTTTTCTCACCATTGCAAATCCCGCGTCTTATGCGCTCTGCGGCTAATGAAGCCGCGTTCGCGTCCGAAGATATGGCCTTCGTCATGCAGCAGCCTATACATGCTGTGCATTCGGAGTCTGCTAGTCTTGAATATGAAGACATCTGGCAAATTGCCGAACCGCGTGGCGACTGAAATCGCGTGAGGTAACCTTTGTTTAAATGGGGTGACGGCTGGAAGGTGGGTCTTTGTGACCTAGTTAAAGGCAGTGTAAGCCAAGATGGGGGTTTTGAGATTTCAGTGCCATGCGAGAGTGCCCCCTCCCCCCTCAGACACAACATCGCGCAAGTGCGACGTCATAACGCTCAACTTAAAGCAAGAAAAACGACCGGAAAGTGGGGTTTACGCCTTGGGGTGGGGTCCTCCGAGCTGTCCGAATTCCTGCTATGCGGCAGAGGACCCATGCCGCAACAGTCAAAATCGTAAGGTCCCGCAGCGACTCTGCGTCTCTGCCTTGGCGGTAACCGTCCCTGGAAAACGCAATTCTCACCGTTTTTGCGCCTTCTAATGTGGATTTTCGGATTCAGCGTTGCGGATAACTCCCGGTAAGTGGGTTTTCTAGATATCGAGTTTTTGCCTGGACACCTTGATTTTGAATATGGAAGCTTGCCGCCGAGGTTAGAGCACCGTCCACGCAAAATGGGGGTCGATGAGATTTTGATGGCTAATAGTAGTGGAGCCCCCAACTCTATACTTCCCCAACTCGCGCCGCTAATAGTTGCTTGCGAAGCAAGAAAATTGCTTCGCACATCGCTCAGATGACGGACTCGCCACGTTGGCTCCTCCACGTTCGTCCCGCCCATCCGCGCGCCCAGCCAATCACCATTCCGGAGAACTCGCCATGCAAGTTCTGGGAACTGGATTTTCGGGATTTTTGCGGATTCTCGATCCGATATTCGGAATCAGGGATATGAAGGCCCCGAAACGGCAAAAACATGGAAGTCGGGGATCTGCCTTTAAGACGCAGAGTCGTGGTGGGACCCTACGCCTTGACTGTGAGCGACATACGTACTCTGGCTATCGATTGAGGACAGGTCGTCGGGGTGTCTCGGTCGCCGCTTCTGAAGCGGTTTTCTCGCTCCAGAAGCGAATCAGTGCACTGCCAGCTGGGCAAAGGCTTCACCAGGACGGGAGCCCTTGTACGGTAGAATCTCATATCTGCCCGGAAGCTCCCTTTAAGGCCGCTCGCGCTCACGACTCAGTCTGCGTCTCCCCTGCGCGCGTGCTCTCTGATCATCACCTAGCCTTAATTAGGTCATGAAGCCCCGCCTTCCAACCGCCAAGTCAGTTAATCAAAAGGTATGCTCACGGCCATGAGCACAGAAAGACTCTGTTTTAAAATTCTATCGTTATCATGACTTAAAGGCAGTGTCCGGGCAAAAACCGATTTCTAGAAAATCCACTTGCCGGGGGTTATCCGCAACGCTGAATCCGAAAATCTACATTAGAAGGTGCGAAAACGGCGAGAACATGCGTTTTCCAAAGCTCGAACAGGTCGGAGGACCCGCCCCAAGGCGTAAGTTTCACCACTTTCCAGTAGTCTTTCTTGCTTTTAGGTCGAACGTTATGACCTCGCACTTTCGCGATGTTGTGTCTGAGGGGGCCACTTTAGCAGGGCACTGAAATCCCAAGACCCCCACCTTGCTCGGACTCTGCCTTTGAGGGCCGGGCATACTTCACGCGAATTCAGTTGCGACGCGATTTGGCAATATTCCAAGTGTTCATAACTCACTGTAGACACCTTTTAAGTGTACAGAAGATAGGACAATTTATCAAGCCACGTAATTTTCACACACTATACATGTGGAGTTTGTTAGTATTGGATCGGAAGGTTTCTGGCAAATTGCCAAATCGCGTCGTGACTGATATCGCTTGAAGTATGCCCGCCCTTAAAGCGTAAATTTCGAACGGGCAGAAAAAAGTTTTCCGTCGAGATAAGCACAAGTTAGAAGACCGTTTGTACTGAAAGTATGTCGTTATCATAACTCACTTGAGGGCGCGATGAGGGACAAGGAGTTATAGCAGAAAAGAATGGGAATGTAAATGACAAATGAAACATAGATTTTGAAGATCACAAGAAGTCAAATATGAAGAGAGGGCACTTGACTATGGTGTCGAATGAAAGTGCAAAAGATAACTACGTGCAGAAATGCTGCTGAGCGCCGCTCGAACGCTGACGAATGCAGTTTTTATTCCTCGTTCGATAAACGACACATATATCTTCGTCGAGTGCCACATGGAAACGGGAATGTATTTAGATTTATGAAACAACACCTGCGACCTGTAGAAGCCTATCCAGATGAGAAATTTTATAGAATTGTCATAGCATCCACACCTCCAAACCAATAACGCAACTCATAGTTTCAGATGAAGTACGTAGAACTGACAAGACGCTGCTTCAGCCTTTTGTCTAGACAATGATGTCAAGAATTGCTTGTGTTCGGCAGAAAAAAGCTTTTGAGTTGTCTGCAGGGCGAACGAAGTTTTCGGTCTTTGATTTTTTTTAGATCCCACGAGTAGAGGGTATTTTCACTGATTTTGTGGAGAGTGATTGAGAGGCCTCAACTAAGCAGGTTCGGAACGGGTGGCTCATAAGCAAGGTGGAATTGTTTTGGGACAAAAAGCAAAGGGGATATCGTTCTTTGTGGCCGAAAAAAGATAATCTCAGACAGTCGATCGGACCTCTCCGGCGCAGAAATGGCAGGGCCGCGGGGTTTCCCCAGCGGGGGGTCTGCCACTCGTGCGCCGGACCCCTCCCGTTTTGTGCGCCGGACCCCTCCCATTTTGTGCGCCGGACCCCTCCCATTTTGTGCGCCGGACCCCTCCCATTTTTTGTGCGGAGGCCTCCCATTTTCTGTGCTGGAGGCCTCCCATTTTCTGTGCCGGAGGCCTCCCATCTTCTGTGCCGGAGGCCTCCCATTTTCTGTGCCGGAGCCCTCCCATTTTCTGTCCCGGACCCCTCCGATTTTCTGCTCCGCGGCTCGTCCAAATCTGGCGGACTCGCGGCGGGCAAATCTCTGCGCCGCGACTCCAGCAAATCTGGCGTACTTGCGGCGGAGAGATTTGCAAGCCCGCCGGAGGGGTCCGATCTGCCTTCTCTGTGACGTCACAAGAAGGGACCGCCCCCTCACCCCGCTCTCATTGGTCAGCTGAGTCCGCCGCGGCTCTGGCAGATTTCGACTGTCCGCCGGAGGGGTCCGATCGGTTGTCTGAGATTCAGATTACATTTCTTAGTATACGTATCGTTTTTTTCTGAGAAATTTGACGTTTAGGGTTTAAGGCAAAGGGGACTTCGTAATTAGGGAAAGTCAAGGGGGCTTCGTTTCTAGCATTTTTGGGAAGCCACCTCGTTCCGAGCCCTGCAACTAAGACATTGCTCAGGTGACAGCTCGTACGAACTACTCGCGCCAAAAATTCTAAACTCAAACTTTCGACTACTATCCTATTTTTGAGCGGACCAATCAACGACCGATTATATGATAGTGGGCGACAATTCGGAGTTGATTTTATCGAATGTGAACGAAGTTCCAAACCTGGGCAATGGCTTGATTAGCTAGTGTAATAAGTAATCGAATCTGCATGGATACTGACCTGTTTTCCTTCTAGGACATCTGGCCATGGAAAGAAAACAAAGTCGTACAAAGCATTTATTTTTCAAACTTATTTTTGCAAGCGCTCATCTTTGGCGGCATTTTTTGTGCCTTCAAACTCTATACCAAGAATGAATTCTTCTTCTTTTAGCTCATTATTGTGGTCTTGTTACTATGGTTTTCATCCGCATGCGTTGCTTACGGAGATCCACTGCTTTTTCGTTGCTTTTTTTCGTTTTTCATGAGTATTATGGAAACAGAACCTGCTTATTGTAAAATTGTTACTGCACCAAGTATAAATTTATGAATGAAGTTTGAATCTTGCAAAGTCGGCGACCCTCTCTTCTAGCTCCATCCTTCTTTTCTATCACTATCTGTGCACGACGGTTCATTATGTTCTGCACAAGTGGCACAGTTTTTTTCTCTACTGTAGGATGACTCACCCCGCTTTGAAAAGACCAATGAACAAAGTATTTGTTGCAAACAACGCTTGCAAGTCCATTTCTTTGCAGCTCCTTTAAATACATTTGCAAACGTTTTGTTGGTTCAGAATTACTCATATAGGAGATAGAGTCTTGAGTTGATGAAAAAATACTGATTGTATGAGGGTGCGAAAGAGCAATTACGAATAGCATTAAATGCTTTCACTCATAAGGCAGGACAAGTGAACCTTATCCCTTACGACAATTTGGTGTATTTTGCTGTCGTTCTTTCACAAACATATTCGACTAAAAAAGGGAAATACTCTTAAAGTCTTCTTTTCGATTTTGTAGCTGCAAGTCATCAAGTACGCAAGCTCCATAATGCAAAATCTAGAGCAGATCCTGCCAAGAATCAAGAGCGTAAAAGTACGATTACTCGCTACCAATCTTTATTTCGACAACAGCCACCGATGGAATACTTCATTTTCATCGTGATTTCTTCGCAGATGGTAATAATAACGGCAAGTTCGTGAAAAAATGTATTATAAATCCTCGGTTAACAGAACATTAGGGTGATCGGAAAGTAATGGGACACTTATAGATCAAATGTAGTTTTCTTAAACAGAAAAATCAATTGGATGTCCAAGTTTTGGGAGATGACAGTACATGTCAAAATCTTGTTATTTATCGTTTATCAGAAAAAAATCATCGAAATTGCAAAAAAAAAATCGAAGTGTTCCATTACGTCCCGTCACCCTAATATCACCAAATCATAGATTTTGTATGACGTCTAAGAAAAGGAAAAAATTTTTTTCGAGTTCATTTCGTAGCCTGAACTGCAGCAGATACTGTGCCTTAATTAGAAACAGTTAACAAAGATAACTTTTTACTTTTTACCTGCTCTACCTACGTGTCTAATCTGTGACCTCGGATGAGTCAGAGTAAATAGTCCTCTCACTGGGAGACTTTTTCGCTTCCGCCTGGTAGATTATATATCGACTCTTTGCTACAGTGACAGCACCTCCTATTCCTATTCATAATGTCTAGCAATAAATCAATCACCTTGAAATTCAACAAGGACGACCCGCCAACTAAAGACGATTTCAAGGAGCTTTTCCAGTCATTCAAGGAGCACGTCAAAGAGTTTGGTATTCCTGCCGGAGAGATATTCTGGCGCCATGAAGATGACGAAGGAACAAGCAACGGATATAAGTCGTCTAGCAACTCTCGAGGTCGCGATAAGACGAAATCGAAGAACAGAAAAGAGAAGCCGAGAAAGCGAGATAGCTCCTCATCCTCCTCATCGGCTTCACCCCCACCACGTGAGAAGGCCAACGGAGGATCAAAGTGGGCCATTCCAAAGATATTTGGGATAACGCTGCATCTCGGATCCGAGGCAGAACAATCAGGAAGGAGAAGGCACTGATATGAAGCAATTATATATTTTGTTTTGTTATTTCTAATGACAGGTTGTTGTAAATATTGTTACTTCTGGTAAAAATTATCTCAAAATAATTGATAATCACAAGCTGTAGACAGTACAATCAGCAAGTCTTCGAAATTTTCCCATTCTTTCCAAAGCGTCAAGAAAACTTTCAGAACAGAAGATATAAATGACACAGCAATGAGTCACGCAATATAGCTATCATTGCTAGCATTCATGCAGTTTCTTATACATCTAAAAATGTATCTATACAGTCCAAACATAAAAAAGTAGGAAAATTGTTATATTGATGGTTGTTATGCATGAGTCCATATTAGTCAGCTGGAAAGAAAGAAGAACCCAAAAATTCGACTATTGCCATTATAATACTCTAACGCTGTTCCATCCAAAAACTTACACGAGTCTCTTGTAAGAGAAAATTCTCCTGAATGGCCAAAGATCTCTACTAATTCGAACACTGGAATGATAAATCATGTGCACCACACTTTTCCGATGCTAACAAATGACTTTCAATTGGTCATTGGTAGAGGTTGTGCCACTGGTTAATTAATTTTCTTCTTCAGAAAAGAATTTAAGGGCCTTTCGATATTGAGAAAAAAGAACTGAACAAGTTGAGCAAAAAGGCTGAAACTGTTTCAAAGACGGGATTATAAAGAAATACAGAAATAAGCTGAATACAAATCATCTTCAAATTGTACTTTCACATCATGTCCCAGAAGTAAGTACACACTTTTTAATCGTTATCAACTCCCTTCCTACGAAGTTTTGCTTAGAGTAGTAAAGTAGGCTTCAGTTTAGATTTGCAGTATGGAGGAATCATCCATTTCTCTTCGTTACTGTAGGATTACAGTAGGGAACTTCCGGCACATAGCGTGTGAAAAAGGCCGTTCAAAAAAGTCCGATAAAAATCTGGGAAGTCGTATATCGTTGCTTTCAGACATGCTATTTCATTATACACCTTTTTACGAGTTTCTGCTGCGTTTCAAAGAATTTAATCACGTTCTTGTAAATCACTGAGAAAACATTATTGCGCTTTCCCTAGCATAACTTAAGAAGAAGTCTTACGATAAGGTGCGAATTTCCTATTTATAGTCAGCGACCCAATTTAGCCTAACGATAAAGTATTCAGCCTGTTGAGTATCCATTCCGAGCAAAATGTAGTCATTCATGGCTTGAATGCCCTTCAAAGTCCTACCTAATCGTACAGTAGTGAAGCGTGACGGATGTGAATCGCTCCATGCTGTAAATCTAACTTGAAGCCTGCTCTACCGAATGATGCTTGAATCTAAGCAAAAAACTATGTGGGAAGAGAGTTGCTAACGGTTGAAAAGTGTACATTTATTTTTGGGAAACCCTGTATATTTCTACATTTGGGAAAATTTGTACATGATAGCGTTGACCCGCGCTTTATCAACACAGCAGCAGGTGCAGAAAATAATGTTACAGCAGAACCTTTATTGATCATTCCTCAAAACTGCAAAATCAAATTTTCGCGATTGCCGTGGAATCTCAAGAACCATGAATCACAACAACATACCAGTAAATCAGATGATCAACCTCAAGAGGATAGTCTCAGCATTGTGCGCTAGGCACTGAAAACTTCTGGAAACACTTCAGTGAAAGAAATATTTGCAATATTTTATTCATCTATTGGCGACGAACATGATCTATTGACTTTTATTGATAACATTTGAGTGTCTGCACATTTCAGCCAACAAAGAACGTTCTTTGCGCGTTCGAACGAAATTCTGTCGCGAATAATAATTGCATCAGTGTGATGTTTTGAATACGCACAAAAGATCTAACGACAACAATTTGGTTGCGATTTACCTACGTTGAAGGTGCATTCCATCCAAATTTGAGGCTGGTGAGATTTTGATGCAGTACATGGTGTTCAAATCCCGCCAAAGTTATGATCCGTAGCGAGAAAATCATTCCAAAAGGTGGATGCTGCTGGGTTCGCCATGGAAGTTAAACTCCGAATATATAAATGCTAAAAAAGGGTTTTTTTACTTCAGCAGGCGGATTTCCGACATAACTAGGACCAGTGGCGGTTCCAGAGTTTCCAGAGGAAGGGGAAAGGGGGAGGGGAGGGGGCCGCAAAAATTCTTTTGATGAAGGTGCGTGCCGTTAGCCAACACTCCGAAAAGTTTTTTGGAGTGCTCCTCAAAATTTTGCGGGGCACATATCTCCTAACGCGCCCGAAAAATTTTTTTACAAGGCTAATTCGAATTTTCAAAAATTATTACGATTATTTACAAGAATAAACAATTAACTTGCATTTTTCATTCAGTCATTTTTGGTTACCCTTCATCCAGTCATTTTTATAACTCATCTAAGTGATTCTTAAATTTCGCGGCATTTTTAATTGCAAATTAAAAGGTTATTCGCGGCCCATTCTCGGGGGAGGAGGAAGGGGGGGGGAGGTTTCCAAACTCGGCATAGAGGAGCTTTAGCAGCTGGACTTGATCAAGTGCTATTTCAGAGCCTTGCTATTGTACAGCGTTAAAATCAGGATCTCGGATTTAGGCGGATAATGCCTTCAACAATTCTGTCACAAAAAAACTACGACAATGTATGTGGTTTGCTCCTTGGATTTAGGCAATTAAACATCATGGTTCCTGGACAGCTACGACTGAGTCATCGTTCGTCAAAGTGCCACTTAGTACGGGTCAGCATTATTCATCCATCACCGCCGTGGGAGACGTCGGGTCACGTAGCGAAGGAGAAAAACGATTCGCCCATGTTTTTGCAGACGTTCCACTCGACGGCTGCAGCGTTCTAATATTCGCCATGACTCATCAGTCGATCGAACTGCCCACCCGCCAGTTTTATGCTCCTGATTGCAACGAATATATAAAGGAAATCTGCTTCTCTTAGTCCTAATCCTCCAGCATGTCCTCCGATTCTTCATCCTCCTCATCCTCACCAGAGCCAGATAAGAAGAAAAAGGACAAGGAGAAGAACAAGAAGAAGGAGAAGGATAAGAAGCGGAAGGAGTCATCCTCTTCCTCGTCGTCGTCATCGCCACCACCTTCGCCTCCTAGACGAGAAAAGGAAAGGAAGAGTTACAAGAAGAAGGACAGACAGCGTGATCTCTCCATTTCGTCCTGCTCCACCTGTCGGACACCGTCGCCACGCAGAAGGAGAGAACCAAGCAGCGATGAAAGTCCTTCACGTTATGAGCACAGGTACTCGAAGCGGAAACCCAAGTCTGAAAAACCCAAATGGAAAATTCCGCTGCCAAAAGTTTTCGGAGTCACTTTGACATTCGGGGATCCATCAAGTTCAAATAACTCGAGAGAGGACAGAAGAGAAGAAGAGCCTGAAAGGCATCACCATCATCACCACCATCACCACCACCATCACCACGGGAGTAGATATTGATTCCCTGATTATTTCGCTATGGGTAATTTCTATTTTCAATTTTTTTTCGTAGCTCAATTTAAGTGATTGATTTTACAAATTTTTTGTGTTCATCGTGCTATTGCTGCCATTCTTTGCTCTTCATCACGTTTAAAGCTCCTTTTTTCTCTTTTGTCTTCATAACTTTCCTTCTTCTAAAATCATACTCTTTCAACAGTCGCAGATTACCGATGGTTGGATATTTGCGAACAGATTGACTATCCTCGCTGGCTCGATTTCAAATTGAACTTCATATTGATCGTTGATGACACTGAATCCTCTGTATTCCCCTACTCGGCGTATTTGTTTTTATTTTTCGTAAGGCCACAGATAAATTGATGAATTTCATGGCTGCACGTCATTCGATCATTGATTAAAATTGAAATTTGATTAATTGTGCATAATTAGATATTAGATTCATCGCATATTTTGCATGGCCGTCTATTCACAAACTATTTGCAACTGTTTTCGTCTACTTTGACCGATCGCCAAACGTTGTCGCAAAAAATTTACTAGATGTAAAGGAATCCGTGAACAAGCAGCTAGAGGTTCAAAATGCAATCAAAATTGGAATTCAATTTGCTGACAGTTATTTTTATATTATATCGCTACAGGTCATTGCTCATTGTCGAAAAAACTAGGTCAAGCATGGTCTTCAAAGAAGAATGGCTAATCGTGTATGGCAAAAAAAACTTTTTCAAACGCTTTATTAAGACTTATTCTTATATCTATCCCCGAGTCATTTGTAATTTGATATGTGTAATGCACATAATGCGCCTTACTTGACGAATTTGCAAGATTAGGACCTGCTCATTTCCAATGATTTCTCCTTGTTCCCTTATCTCTTTTAATTTGATGTTATGTATTAGTTAGCACAACACGTATCCACAGTTTGTTACGCTAAAAAAAGGTCTCAGTGAGGAGTCACTAGTAAGGTTGCCATCGGTTGCCGTGCATAGTGTGCATACTCACATATTTAGGTACAAACGACTCGAGAATATCTATCTACTTGTATCTACGAAGTTTATGGAATGAATTTTCGAAACATACTCTCATAGTTTTTCTACGCGGCGGCATGGCTCAATGGCAGCGACTACAATGCTCAGACAACTATATCTATGTTGTATGAGTGTACCCTAAAAGAAATCGAACTGCGTTGGTTCGGTCCTCTAATGTTGTTTCCAAAAGAAGAAAATGAACCTGAAAGACCTTTGAATCCTTTTGCGCTCCTCTCCCTTTTTGCGCACCGCCCATCCACGGACGACTTTCTGAAGCGTTCTGACGTGGCAAGCACAGTCGAGGCACTCACTGTGCAACTATATTCCCGTTGCAAACGGCGACATTCGCTGTTGCATGCGAACGGTGGAACGCTCGTCCATTCCCGTCAAATCAAGGTTCCAGAAAAGGAGTTTTTTGGAGTTTCCGCGTAATTTGGACCCCATATTCAGAATCAGGACCTTGAAAAGGCCTAAAAACGATAAAAACGTTGAAGACAAAAATCAGGGTGGACGCTGCCTTTAACAGCTTCAACACTAAAAGAAGACCGTTGACTGAAAAGTCGTCAACACTATCTCCGAGTTAAAGTAGTTATGAACGTATTCAAAAGTCCACCTTATAAGCAGAATACAAATTCGCTGTGACTGACTAGTTTTAAAGCCTAAGCTACACTCCTAGATCAGTCACGCTTAATTGCTTGATTGATTTGATGAGTCATAGCTCAACATCAAAACTAAAGAGAAAGAAAGGGATAAATTGACGAGACTGGTTCTATCGATTTTTCGATGCCTGCAAATTCTCAAACGTTCTCCAAAAAAGAGCCTATGTACACGTTTGCTCATTCGTTACCTCCTCGATCGAGCAAGAAACTGCAGAGCAGACTAGGGACGTCTAGTCTGCGCATATGTTCTTTCTGCGGAACGCACTCGTCCCTGTGTAAAGTTCGACTGCAGCAAAGTGTGGATTATATTCGTCTCTATAATCTTCAATCTGTCTAGTCTCTGCCCTCTGTTGCATAACCTTGCGAAGTTCCTCTACAAATTTACGTCATGACTTCATCGTCCTCATCGTCATCTTCCTCTGCACCACCATCGGATGAAGAAAAAGAGGAGAAGAGCGAGCAGCAAAAAGAAGAGGATACAAAGAAGGACGAGGAGGAAGAGAAGAAGGGCAAGGACAAGAAAAAGGAGAAGAAGAAAAAACGATCGTCGTCCTCATCTTCGTCATCATCAGATGATGAGAAGAAGAAAGAAAAGAAGGAGAGAAAGAAGAAGGAGAAGGAAGAGAGGAAGAAGGAAAAAGAAAAGAGAAAGAAGGAGAAGGAAGAGAGGAAGAAGGAGAAGGAAAAGGAAAAGGAGAAGAGGAAGAAAGAGAAGGAAAAGGAGAAGAAGAAGAAGGAAAAGGAAAAAGAGAAGGAGGACAAGGAAAAGGATAAGGATAAAGACAAAGACAAGGATAAGGACAAGGACAAAGACAAGGACAAGGATGAAGACAAAGACAAGGACCAAGAAAAGGACAAGGAGAAGAACAAGGATAAGGATAAAGAAAAAGGCGACAGCGGTGAGGAAATCAAACTTGATGAATGAGGGAAGAATTGTCATAAATTACTTTGTCGCTAGTAATTTTGTTGTTTTGTAGGTAAGGTTTTACTATCGCATATGATTCCACTCGTTTTATCAGTAAACATCATTCTCTCAGCTCTTTCTTTCGTACATTCAAGAAAGACATGTTTCTTCCCAATCTGTTTAAATTTCATTGAGCGATAAAAATTTGTTTGGTTTTAAAATCTGAAAATGCACTCAGCTGGGGCATCTGAGAAAATGTTTTTGACCCTTTCTTTGAAGAGGAAAAGTATTTGAGAGGTCGATAAGTTTGAGTTTATCGCTCATTCTGTCTCTTATAAGTTCATGCGCTCATTTACTTTTTTCCAATTTTCCTCTTTGTCACTCAAAAAGGTTACAGAAAACATTTTTACAAGAGTTGAGGAATGACAATTTTTTTCTATCAACATGATGCAACTCGCCATCTCAAAATTGAATAATTTCAGAGGTAATTCAGAGGTCTCTGGCAACCAATTAGAAACGAATGTTAAGCAATCTTTCAACAAAGAATCGTTTGAACAGAAATGCAAGAGACAGTGTGACGGAATTTGTGGATATGTTTGCTCAGCTTCAAACAAAAAACTTTTCGAGATATTGACGAAGTAAAGTCAAACGACCATTTTTCTGGCTATCGCTTGTCGGAATGTGCTCAAACTTTAAACATCAGTATGGGCGCAACTAATTAGGGATGAAAAATGAGGATCAACGATGACGACCCTGACGAGTTTAAAAATCAACAATAATGTCCATTATGTAACATGTTAATAAGAATTTATTGAAAAATTAAGTCAGCATAGTCCTAAAAACTTTTGACCTTAGGTGCAAAACTCGCAGTTGGAGTGCGTGCAAGCTTCTAGAAAGTGAAACAATGCAAAATTGACGTGAGTAAAATCATTTCCATTTTATGTTTTCAGTGAATAGGAACTATAGGACGCGCAGTCACACAAAAATGTGTTGTTGAGTCAGATTTTTAGGTACACATTTATAAAACAAATTTTCAATACTACTACAAAAAATTACCAGAAACTTCATTTCTTATAAAAGACCTCTTGTCTGCTTGATAATAAATAGATTTCATGAGGATTTGGATATAACAGATGCACTAAAGTTACTAGCAGATCAACGCAAAAGAAAATATGCAAAAACAAATGCCATCTGGACACGATAATCAGAAGGTGCTCTCTAATGAGTATTCATTGTGGGTTTATCGAATATTCAGAACCAGGAGTGTTTTTTGAATGATTATGAAATATTGCATTGAACTATTACTTCGAGTATTTTTTCAGTCTGCTCAATATTAGGTGGACGGAGCACTCTGTAGAATCAATAAATAAAAAAGTCTCCAACAGGTAGTATGATATCAAACGTCAAACAACTGACGATTTTTTCAAAAAATATTTGAGCTAAGAACAATTACCGACAACTATGCTAAGATGTGATCCGAAAGGATCGAAAAAGTGGAAAACCAAGATTTGAACGAAACGACAGGACTATAAAAAGTTCCAAATGCAGATTTCCTACTGTTGCGCAACATTTCTTAATTTTGCGCCACTTGCCACGCCTTTGGTCTAACTGTAAGCTGTGGAAGGGAATATCGAAACCAGCAAATCTATTTCCTTTGAATAGTTTATGAGGAATTTCGATAGTCATTTGTATTTCATCAGGTGCGATGAGGACGAGAATGAGAAAGTTGGCGAAAAAAGGTGAGAAGCAAAGCGTAGAGCACAAAACACTTTCTTGCGGCCCTCTAGATCCAGATTCCATCGCAGTTTTCGAACTCGCGTTGCTTCTTCTCGCTTTCCAACGCCATTCAAACCCTAGATGGATTTGCACACGAATACGCCAGATTACTGCAACTGTAGCAGATGTAAACTTGAGCCGTCACTTTTTCAACTTTTTTATTTCTCAGCCACCATGACAATAAACGATACGAGCATTTACATACTGCCGAGTCGGATCGTATAGTCAGTAAAAGAACATTGAATAAAAAGCAGAAATTTTGATGAAGCACAATTACTCCGGCAGCAACGTAGTGAATCTCTATTGTATCAAGCGTATCAACTCACTATTTGCAATAGCTGTATGATTTGCTTTGTCAGTGAATATCAAGCAATGTAAATTGAAGGTAATCGAAATATTGAAGGATTGTGAAAGAGACGGCTGAATTTATTGTAAATTTGTAAATTTGTCTATCATTTATTCAAAAATCTTGAGAAAACTTTTCTCAAAGGTGTGCTAAGAACGTCTACTAGTAATCCTGATTTGACCGGTTAATTTTTTGTTTTGCATTATCCTTTCTTTCGAATATTTTTTTATTTTCCTTTCTTTCAGATATTTGGCAACAGCAGAAAAGAGCCGCATAATCGTTGGAACAAGTTTTCATTATGAAACTAGTCTGCGAAAGCGGACGTATTCGAGGCGCACAGCTATTTCCTCCGGCTCACTTCGCACTCGGTCACGCTTTTCGCCGTAGAGCGCGGCAAGCTCTTTGAACTTAGGTCCAGTAACTATCACATCACAATCACTCTCCACCGATTGAACTGCGCCATCATTGTTGGTGTTTCAGAGTGAGACTTCCGCAGGACTTTGGGGTTTCACAGCACTTTGCGATAACCTTTAATTTCCGTTCCTTCTATTATACATCAAACTTTATTTCGAGATACTAACTTTCTCCTTTTGATTGAGCCATTTTTGCATAATATTCCTTTCGAGATGCTAAGTTGAAACGCAGGCAGCGCGTGTTTTTACCCAAAAAGCAGATTTCGCAGTGTATTGTTCTATGCAAAAGCACCAGTTGAGTATACACAAAGTCTAGCCGTTTTGGCGATTAGCGTAGTGTCTCTGCGTTGACGACAACATTTGCGCGTTAAGTGGCAGTGCGCATCTCCGACAATTTTCAACCTGCAAGTCGAAAGCTCTTCCCAACTCAGAGGTTTTTTCTCTTCGAGTTTCGCAGATGATCTGAGGCTGTTAACAGTAAGGGGCTTGCTAATCTACTCTAAAGAAGCCTTATAGAGATTTTTCTCAATCACAGGAGATATGCAGTAGATTACCTGGGAGAACTCTGACATCATCGTTGCTTAAAACTTGTTGCTGTCACCTCGCAGAAGTTCCCGCTTTGACAATGTATCTCGCGCCCCTGTGAGTTTTTCGCATCCCCAAAAGGATCTCCCCAGTTTTTTGATTATAACTTTTTTTCGCATAGATACCCAGAACTCGCACGCTCTTTATCATCAACGGTCAATCAATTTACCTGGACTCATCACTAGTACATTAGCTATGATGAGAAAACTAAACAATTTGCTAGTATTTTGCAGAAGCAAGAAAGAATCTTATATATAAAGCTGAATGTCTGTCTGTCTGTATGTCTGTATGTCTGTACGTATGTGCGGAATAGAAATTTTTATTTCTAAACCGTTTTGGACCAAACTTGGTACACATATACTTCGGGGCAGGGAGCGTGTCATAGGCTATTTTTCGTTATCGATCGATATCGATTTTATCGATTTTTTGCAAAATTTGAGCTACAGGGCTGGGAGTTGGCACAGGGAGGTAATCGAGCATGCTGATTACAAATATATTATTGACAGGCCGGGGCGGAGCCGGGTATGCCCACTAGTACTATATAAGCGATTTAAATGAAGTAAACGACATTCATTTTCAGCAGATGTTTTCAGGACAGCGTTAAACAGCACATTCATTCGAATAACTACTGAATACAATTTCACCAAGTCATTAGTATCTAAAGATCACAATCAAAGCATAGCATCGCCAAATGATTCGAGAGGAGAAATAAGAAAAAAAACGAGAAGATTTGAGAATGACTGTAGCTTTGTGCACATTGCACCTGAGGCCCGTGATGACCACCCATTTCTTCATCCGATCCGTCTTCTTCATAAGCTTGTCCTCCTCCTCTACCGCCACGATACCGCTTCTCATCGTATTCCATCAAAGACACCTAAACTCCATTATGGTAGCGTTGACAAAAATGGAGGCATATGCGACATAATCAGTATTTGGCAAAAACAGATGAAGATTTCCACTGCCGCAAAAGTAGGTGTGCTTGGTGATCACACATAACAATAAGAACCACATACCTCTTCACAATTCGACGGATATGCAACTTTCCTGACTGGTGGGAATGCGGTTTCAATCATCTAAAAGCATTACATTCATGCAAACAAAACTCAAAATGCTGAACCGAGTCTCAGAACAAACCTTGTACTTCGTGTCGTCTTCCAAAAAGTGATCATTTGGGAAGGCTACATCAAACTTTACATAAAGATTTCCACGAAGATCATGATGTCGCCTTTGCGGCATACCTTCTCCGATTATGCCACGAATACAATCTGAACAAATGAAAACATCGTGTAAAAGATGCTGTTAACAAATGAATTTCTTTCAGAACAATGCCAAACCTGGGGTTATGATGTCTCCTGGCTTATTCTTCAAAATCAAAGTACGGCTGTCAAGATGTTTTAATGGGATTTCATACCCGAATAGAGCTTCGTTCAGCGATATAGTTCTTAAAACATGTTTTAGAAATGAAACAACGATCATAATCCAAAAATGTTACCAAGGAACTCGCCCGAGAACATTTTGATTACTTACTTTTTCGCAATGAGATCATCGCCCTCCCTTTCAAATACGTCATGTGGTTTCACTTGTATAACAATATGTGATACTGGATTAAAACCGAGTATCACAGGATGAAACTAACTTGTTCATACCATTCTCTGGCCATCACTCGCCACCTCCTTCTGCATGGCGGGGATCAAAATCAGAGCAGAACTGACTTAGTTCGGTTTAAGTCCAGAGTTTTTAGACACATGAATTTTGCAGAGAAATGTCAAAAATGAACACGGCTTTCTGAATGATGGAAAAACATTCTTCCTGTTGAGTATTTATTTTAGTCACAAACAGTGTGTTTTTGCTTGTATTATGTCGGAAAGGAAGCCGTAACTCTCGAAAATCATTCCGTATAACAATACATAAGGAACGGGAAAGAAAAAAAGAGATGCAGAATGACCCACCATCCTCGTTTTCGTCGAAATTCTCTGGATCATACGCATCCACATCTATTTTGCGATAACTGGTGTTCTCCATATTCTTCGCCATTTTGTCAGCTCTAAATAAAAAGATGTGCAAGAATGCTGAAAAGCGAGAAACTTGGAACTGTGCGAAGAAGAACACCCCTCATAACCGATATTCAATCAAAAGAATTGCAGAGTTACGCATCATGTGATATTGCGAAACAAGAAGACAACGGCGAAAAAACAAACAAGCTTCAGTGGGACGAGATAGCTTCATTAGGTCGTGGATGTAATGATTGTGATGTGATAGTTGAATAAACCCAAGCTCAAAGAGCTTGCCGCGCTCTACGGCGAAAAGCGTGACCGAGTGCGAAGTGAGCCGGAGGAAATAGCTGTGCGCCTCGAATACGTCGCGAAAGCGTTGTCAAAGTAGCATAATCGATCCACGCAAAAGAAGTCTGCGGATATTTTCTGACTGCTACTAGAGAGAAAATTTTGCTGAAAGTTTTTTCGTTGATTTATCTATTTGTTTAAAAAACTAAAACTACGTGCATTAAGATAATCGAATTTACATGGTGCAGTGCAATTTAATGACAGCTTTAGTATATTCAAATTGACTAGGTGGTCGGAGGAAGTTCATAAAAGATAACGAAAATTCCTAAACATGAACGACTTGAATTTGTTCCTTAATTTTTGTTAATATTAGCATATGAGGGGGGGGGGGGGGAAAGGGAGGGTACTATGACTATATATAGTGGAATTCGCAAGAGTACAGGTTTTCATTCAAAAACATTTCGTTCTACCCCTCGTTTTCTCTTGATTGTTTTGCAATCACTTAGTGAGTCTGTCCAAAAAATTAGCGTGATAGTTAAGACTGATTACCTGTATAGATTTGATGGTATGCTAGGAACAAACAGTGCCGCAAATGACACTCTGGGTTCAGTTTGAGTGCAGTTAATATCTATCAAAAATTTATTCGCTTATCGAGTCCAAAGTGAATTGCCAAGTCGTAAGCAATACGATAAGCCGTTTATGAAAACAGGGTCAGAGTATGAGCTTCAGTTAGATCTTCTTGGGGTTGGGAATCCGGAGACTTGAATGATAAAATAATTGAGAAATTTGAGCAAAAAAACCACAAAGAAGGCTATTCGTGTTATTAATCTCTGAGTGGTTGCGCAACATTGCTAAATGTTGCGCTCTAACCACGCCTTCCAGTCTCAAATATAAAACTGAAAGAGTTCAGGTCAATCCATTTCTAACATGGCTGAGGAGGAAAAGAGTGTCACTCTCAAGCTCTACCGTGGCAGTACACCCCGTCTGTTGATCAACTACACGGATAAGAATGATCTCTACGAGAAATTCATGAAGAAGATCAGTCGGTTCAACATTGGCGACTGCGAACTTTACTCCTACGACTGCGACAATGATGCGATTACTATAAGAAACGCTGACGACTTACTGCTTGCTGTGGAGAATGTCTATAATCCAAAAGTTTTTATACGTCCTAAGGAGAGCAAGCCGCATCTGCTATCGAGTACAGTGGCCGCTACTGATGAGGAAGAATGTCAAGAAAACTCGAAGAAGCCCAAAGCGAGAAAACGATCTCCATCTTCAGCTAATTCTCGTGGACGTTCACGCTCCGAACCTCGCTACAGATCTCCGCCAGAAAATGGTGTTTCTTACTACCCCATGTACTGGAATTGCCTACCTTGGATGGACCCACGTTACCAAAGCATGTCGTTCGGTTTTCAATCACCTGCGTATGGAAGAAATTGCCGAAGCTGTCGTTATGGAAAGTCTAAGGAATATTAGAGATAATTTGAAATATGTAAATAAAATTTCTTTTCCTCGCATTCGTAAATAAAGCTGAACTTTTCGCAACAAACATTATGACTTCTTCTGAGCAATTGGTCACTGTATTTTTGTTGGTTTGTAGAAAAAGGTTGTGTCGATTTATAATCAGGAATGATGTGCTTTACACTAGAATTGAAATCTGATTCTACGTTTACGAGGGATGACCTCGAAAGATTAATCATCATTAACATGCAAAACAAAAATATAATTCGAACCAATTGAGGGTGAGACGACATTCGATACAGATTGAGTAAGCAGCTTATGAATTAGAGCGCCCAGCGAACGTTTTGAATGAATAAAACAAAAATATAATCACAATCCATCTTACGATTAGAACAAACCCTGTTCTGCTTCAGCACCGCACCTCACAGTCTCACATGGAAGGATTCGATGCTGGATTGTATATAGTAGTTCTTCTCAATGGCAACACACGAGAAAATCGGGGTCCCCTTCAAAGCAGTGTCTCACCAAAATTGGGGTAGTGCGGGTCTTCACATATTTTTTCAGAAAGCCCCCTGAGCAGGACCGCCTTAAGTTCGACTCGATTCGGGTCCTTTTGCGATGAGCGATTTGCCCTCAAAGTGGTCGAATGGCGAAGCGCGATCTAGCGCACGGCCGACGCTCCCGGTTTCCTCCTTACGCGCTTCAATACCTCCATTTGGCCTAGCCTTCGCCAAAGTGGTGTTGCTGCCACTGTGGCAAAGGTTAGGCTGAGAAGGCACAACTTGTCCGGGTTGCCTGCACGGGGTTTTCATGCATTTTATGCGATTTTGTACATGCACTGAGTTAGACAGGGACGAAAAAGCTTGCAAAATGCAAAAATCTCGACAACCAAATTTTGGTGAGACGCTGCCTCCAACAGCAAATCATCAAGTTTGCTTGGAAAATGCGACTTCAATATAAATGCGACGAACATGATAAGAAAAGCGTCTGCGTGAAGTGCTCACACTTTACGCGAGCTTGCTCGCGTTATTTTCACGTGGCAACTGCAAGCTGTGTATCTACCTGCAATACATCTTTCCACGTGGGACCTAGATTAGCGCCGAAATACTCGTCCGCGCTATCAAAAGGCCTCACGAAAGTGGGAGGGGTTGGGGGTAGGAAGGTTACGCATTTGCGCCCTGTTTCAAAACATTGCATCTATCTGAGTTCAAAACAGAGAAATCTTGTTTTTCGCAATGTTATAGAAGAATGATTACTCCTTTTGTCCATCCTAATTTCACGAGTAAAAACGCTTTTCCTCAGTCAGTCGAAGGGATACCTCCGAGCGGAAATGGGAGGGCCCCGGGCTCTGCCCAGCGGGGGTTTGCCACTCGTGCTCCGGAGTCATTCACCGTGACGTCACAAGAGGGCGGACGGGACCCCTCCCCGGGGCTCGCAAATCTCTGCTCCGGGGATGCGCCAGATTTGGAGGAGAGCCCGAAGCACCAAAACGCGTGAAAAGAGAGGGCTCCGGAACACGAAGTGGCAGACCCCCTCCCCCTCCCCCATTTGCCCTCCGGAGGCATCCCTTCGACTGCCTGAGTCGCTTCACTGTGCATTGCGAATCTCGCTATTACGATTCACTTACGTGAAGAGCAGCATGGTGGAGAGTCCTTAGATTGCTAAAGCCTTTGGCATTATTGGTCTAATCGAATTTAGGCTCCCGCCAGAGTGCCGAAGTTATGCCAGCGCTACGCCAGGTTTTTCGTTGGGGCGGGGCTAGCTCAGCAGGTAGATGTCCCCAACGAAATACACGTGTATCGATCGAAATGCTGGCGTAGCGCTGGCATAACTTCGGCACTCTGGCGGGAGCCTTAGTTCAAAAAACACCGCGCTACGTACAATTGATTCAACTGGCTGAGCTTCGGCAAAGGAGGGCTTCGTGGCCTAATTAAGGCTAGGTAATGATCAGAGAGCACTCGCGCGCGAGAGACGCAGGTGCGTCGCGGGCGCGAGCGGCCTGCCCTGACGGAGCTAAACCAGTTGAATCAAAGATACTTGTGGGATTGTTGTAGTGAATTGTTTTCTATACCGAACTCTGTGTGTGGTTGTCAATAGCTCAATTCAAATCACTACAACAACAGTTACATTGACCCTGAGAACAAATTTTGAGCCGAAAAAAATGACAGCGCTGGCACCTTTAAGAGCTGTTCAATATCTCAAAAACCACATCTCTTTTATATTACACCTATTTGTTGAATAAATTGTTGAAACGAATAGCAGATTTGAGATATGAAGCGACTCATTGTTGGTGCTTTCTCAAAACCGTCTCGTCGTGATCATCCCGCATATTGCAGTCGCGATTCCATTCCTTTCCGTAACTAACCCAAATTGATATGAATCTACTAATTCGTTTTCAATGGCAGCAGAACTGTGAGTAATTCAAGTGGAATAAGCGGTGGTGCATCGTGCAAAAAATAACATGGAACTAGAAATCAAAAAACTACGTTTATTTCTATGTTTCCATGCCCTCTTAGCTCGCTATTCTCCCCGTTTAAGAAATAACTGAAAGTTACGGTAGCTACTCAGGCCGCTTCCATAAGTGCACTGGGTGACTAATGCGACGTGATATGTTGCACAATGTTATTTAATGTTGCACTAACAACGGTATCTGCTCCCCCTCTTCTTTCCACTAATAAAACCCATCAAAACGTTACTCACTGCTTATTCCCTCTTCCTTCGACATGACTGACGATGAGAAGACTGTCACTATCAAGATCTACTGTGAAGAAGTTCCTACTATGAAGATAACCTACACTGACAAATACGACCTGTTCAGGCAATTCAAGAAAAATTTGAAGAAGTACGACTTTCCAACCGATGAAATCTACTGGTACGACTGGGAGAATGTGCATACTCGCATGCGAACCCCCGATGACGTGTACATTGCTGTGAGGGAAGGTCTCGCCAAGATGTTTGTTCGTGATCCTCAAGCTAGCAAGACTTTCCCGAACTTGAGCTCTGATGGTGAGCAAGAGGATGATAAAGTAAACGAAAGAAAAGAGAGGGAACGCTCGCCTTCACCTATTCATTTACGGGGACGCTCACGTTCGGAACCTCGTCATGGAGCTTATTCTTACGTTAGCTATCCCGAATATGCTCCACCATGGAGTTACGGCTTCTTGATGGATTCTTTGTACCTGCTATCTATTCCCCACTATACTTACCCTACTTACCCCAAAACGGGTCGTAGACGACGCGAGAAGAGATGTCGCCACTGCGAGGAGTAAGATAAATCATAGCTCATATATAAGTATGTTAGGTTTGGCATGGATGAATAAACACGTTCGTAAAATTCCGCAAAAACACTCTGAGTTATATTCATTAGTTGTTGTCAATCGCCTTGTAAAAACCAGAAGTTGATCTCCTACATGTTTGCAAAAAAGTTTGGCTTATATATTGTAATTACATTTTTTTGAATGAAAATTTGGCAGTGCAGATAATGCTCTTCGTAAGCGTTGAAGTAAAAGGTTCATTTGAAACTTATTGTTAGAAATGATAAAGGCGATAAACCTTGCAGTCTCAGAATAACATGAGATTAACTGGTTTACAATTTGAGCTACCAGCATTGATTTTTGCTTCATATTTTTCTTTCTGATGAAAGGTAGTAGTAAGAAAACTAATGGAGGGCTTGAGTCATTGAACGAGGATATGATCTGCAAAACAAAAAATGCAAGAAGAAGGAAAGAAATGGGTACATTTAGCTTGTACAAAGTTGTGCAACGTTGTTCAACATTGCATGAGAACGCCATCCTCAGTGCACATATAAAAAACCGTGCGCGTTATTGACCGGCTGCCTAGCGCCGACTTGCTCAAGGAAGGGGCTTACGAAAAATTGCGTTACATTGATGGAGAAAGAATACTCGATGACCATGGTTTTTTTATATGTGATATATTAGGTCGTTCCATAAGTTCGTAGCGCTTTCATTTTCGTCCTCATATCTTTGAGGAACGGTTGATTTGCGGCAAGATGCGTATGGCCCCGGACAGACTTCACGCGATTTGATCGTCGCGACTGAATCGCGACGAGACAACTGTTACAACATCATTCCATGCCGATCAACTTGCATTTCGGTTGTGATACTTTTCCAGCCCGAAATTTTTGAATGTGAAATGAAAATGAATGGAAATGTCGGCGATTGAGTCGCGACGATCAAATCGCGTGAAGTCTGTCCGGGGCCTATGGCTGTATCAATCAGCATCGGTCACGCGCTGTGACTTAGGCTTTGGCCATAGTTGCCCGTATTGCCGGTGTTGAAAGTGTTGCCGGTGTTGAAAGTGTTGAAAGTGTTACCGGTGTTGAAAGTGTTGAAAGTGTTGCCAGCGTTGAAAGTGTTGAAAGTGTTGCCGGTGTTGAAAATGTTGAACGGAGATCATCAGTCTAGCAGTTTCATTCTTTCTCGAACGATCTCACCGGCTGGTGAATACGTTGGAAATGGAATTGGAGAATGAGAAATGAAACTGAATTGAGATGAGGAATATTTTCGCATGCAAAAGATCCTCAAACAAACTGGATTCGAACTAAAACACATTACTACTCAGACGTCAGCTTTCCCAAATATTGGAGATTGCCTATTCCCAGACAAGCCGTCCACTTTTCAAAAAGTTTGTTTGAGGATCTTTTGCATGCGAAAACATTCCTCATCTCATTTCAGTTTCATTTCTCATTCCCCAATTCCATTTCCAACGTATTCACCAGCCGGTGAGATCGTTCGAGAAAGAATGAAACTGCTAGACTGATGATCTCCATTCAACACTTTCAACACTGGCAACACTTTCAACACTTTCAACACCGGTAATACTTTCAACACCGGCAACACCGGCAACACCGGCAACACGGGCAAAGTATGGCCAAAGCCTTACGAAACCGCACCTTTGCGTGCAATGTGCCATAAACGTAGCAGAGTTCGCAAGCGTCACACCGCACCGTCGCAAGTTGCCGCTTGCGAAGTCGCCTGACCGATGCTGGTTACAGCCTATATATCACTTGAGAGAGCTGATTGTGCTCTTTGAAACATGTCTACTGATTCCGGTGGAAAGCTGATTCATACGGATCTCGTAGCTTCCAAAGATGGAAATATTGAAAAGCAAAAAGGAGCAATCTCGACATTTGCGCATTTGTATGGTGTAGGTGTAGGCGCACCTAGATCATACATTTGTATGGTGTAGGTGCGCACCACATTTGCGCACCATATACCCGCTTCCTCCGCATACAAATGCTTATAATCAAAGAGCACTTTCGGTGCAAGAGCAGGGGGCATGAGGCAGACCATGAGACTTTACACCAAATATGGATTTGTTCATGCTCTAAACAAACTTAATCCATCTTATTCTACTTTTCGGGAGCTGTACTTGAACTGATCGACGGAAGTTTGTTTTTTTCTGCCCGTTTCTTAGTTCTTTACTTGATTACTCCTCATGTAGAGAATTTTGATTGAACAAATAATACATCGATAGTAATGAGGAATGAATGTAACCCACCCCCTCAATAGAACGCCATTAGAATATAAGCATTTATTTGAGATATTCCAGTCTGATATGCCTCATAGTAATTGAAGTGAACACAGTTAGCACATGCGTTACAAGCTGCCTGCTAGTTTATCTAAAGCAGGTGCTTCAGTGGTTAACACGTTGACGACGAGTCGTTTTGAGGTCTGTCCCTGTGGACGAGACGTTTCCATGCATCCCTACGCTTGGCCGCATGTATGTATGCATGCATCCATGCACGAAATGTAAAATGTGCAAGCCCCACCCCCATGTGGCAAGCTCCGCCCACTCGGCCAAAAATGTCGGAAATTGCCCAAATTTCAAGAATTCATGCGATTTCCGCCACCTTGAAAATGGGCGGAGCTTGCCACTCAGGGGGCGGAGTTTGCGTGACGGTGGGCGGGGCCTAGACATAGGTTGTTTGAGGTGTTTCCGTTCATCTACGGCCTCATCCATGCTTTTTATGAACAAAACGGGTCCCTGTGAGAGGCATGGGAGTGGACGGAGTCTGCTAAAAGGGGCGGGGCTGATGAGGTACATCTGAGCCTATGTTGATTATATGAACAAAAACTGAGAGGATTGGGCAGATAGTATTGAAATTAAGGCCGCCGCGCACCATTGCGCGGCGTCGTCCACAGGGAGATTGCCTGCCGCGCACCATTGCGCGGCACTGTCGTCAACGTGTTAATGAACATGGAAAACGTACCATACGCTGCTTTCACAAGTTCCTTTCACCATCGTTACTTCGTAAAATTATTCTGTCCGGAATGCAGACGCAACACTCCTACACATCCATCATCACTATTTGTAAAACACAGACGCACTTTATCAATACATTTGTTTCAAGCTTCTGTAGTCTTCACGCAGTGATCATTGCTGCTGAGAGTTCCGGTTTTTCTCGATAGTTTGTAAGAGTCCTTCTGTGGCAGTGATTTCCTCGTCTGGGCCCTTCTGAATCATCAGGTTATCGTACGAACTCAATATCAGGAAGTGAATATGAGGAAGTGACCAACGTTTGAAATTTCACCGAGATCGTCCAATGTAGTTTCTATCCTTTGAGTGTCAAAATGACGTCAAATTATCGAGTCTTTCAATTTGTTTGTAAACAATTAGCAGATCATGTGTCCACGCGATGCCACGACTGCAGGTTTAATGCTGTAAATAATCATACTGGTGATAATGTATTGCATTTATACTTATTTTATCAGAGTAGTTTCACTCAATATGCTAAAAAAGTGTTGGAGCTTCATAACCTTGAAGCAAGACTGATGAATGTCCATGGTTGCAATCAAGTCATTGAGCGAAAAGATTGCTTGCAAACTTTGTAATATCGACTTTGAAGTGGAGTTCGTGAGAATTGATGGTATATACGTCCGCTCTCTGTCAGTAGAAAGAGCGGTAAGATGTAAGATATCGAACAAAATGCGCTCCTTCAAACATTCTCTATGCTGATGCAAGGTCCAGTTTACAAACGAACACAAGATGCTGTGCCCCCCGCTGCTAAAAGATACATTCTCGAGTGCATTAGAAAACATGTGTTGGTCGGCCATGACTAATTGCCGTTTAGAGTTTACCATCCTTCTGAATCCTTGATCATACAGGACTATCTACGCTTCAGGGCAATCTTCATCATATCAAAATGTTAAGTAGCCACAGTAATTATGGGAAACGAGAGTAGGTGTGCGCAAGAAAGCCCATTTCATGCATCTGTTAACGTGACTGTGGTGCCATTAAGGAAAGGACCAGGATGACGGTATCATTACAGCTAGTCCCTGCGGGTGAGTGACTTTATGAACGATAGCAGCCAGCCGTCAGCTGGGAACCGTCGCGGTGCGCTCCGCCCCCTTGTTAAATAGAAATGCGTTGCAGCTAGGGTAAACTATCATATTTCGTTCATGCTTCTCAGCTGGTTATAATTTGCATACACAACTACACAATAGATTTCAAAGTTCCAATTAAATTTAAAATCAGCTTTCAGAATCATTTTTCGTTATTAATTAGTTCGCAAGCTCCTTTCCAATCTATTTCAGTTTTTTGTTCCTAGTAGGCTTCAAACTGATTTTTCATTGCGAGTATGAGGAATTTATTTCAAGGCTCAAAAAAGTGTCCCAATTCTCTTTATTTACATCTGTTACCATAGGTGCGATGGGGGGAGCCGGGCTCTCCCCAGGTGAAGGGGGTCTCGGCTGTTCCCGACCTTCCAGGGTGAAGGGGATATGTGAGTCTAAGGGGGGGGGGGGGGAGAAAGAGAGAAAAGACAAAAAAGCGTGGTATAAAGAGCTCTAATTTGTACCCTATTTGGGCACAAACTGGAAAAAAAATTAAAAATTTTAAAAGAAATTAAAATTTGAAAAAATTGACTTTATGAAGATCTGTACTCCTGTTTCATTGCATCAACAAAAAACCAAAGCAATAAGGTTTATCCCAAAAGATGTACAAGTTAGGAACAACTTCAATTCCTGCACATCATCATCAACAATATCACTATCGCTAACGTCAGAGACAACAAGTTCGCTGCCTGAAAAATCTTCTTCTTCCTCCAAAAGGTCATCGGAGTAGAAGTAGAATTGCGTGCAAAAGCGTTCTGAGTCGAAAATGGATTTGAACTTTCTTCTTATTCTAAGCGCTTTTGTGATTTTTTCCTGGCCCTCTGGTAGCACCAGGGTCAGCAGATAGGTGACCAGTTTCTTCATACCATCTTTTAGGATATTTCAAAAAGTCATACGGTAGCAGCCTGTCCGGACCATTTATACCAATCCTTTAAATGAAGTTTTTAGATAACAATATGTTTAGTAGAAGGTTGACAAACCTTAAGTAGTTGCTCAGATGCTCCATCGTTGTATGACTTCTGCGTTGTGTTTTGATAACAGAGTAGATAGAAGATTTCTTTCTCCACCTCTGCCGTGCTAGTCGGAATGGAAACTAGCTTTGCTAGTAAGTCCATCAGATTTTTGCGGTAGGGGGAAAAGAGCCAGATCGCACGTGCTTTCGCAACACGGGAAGGAAATATTGCATACTTTTTTGGGCCTTGTCGAACTCTGGCTTCACCTCCTCTGGCATACGTCCTGTTAGCTGATGAGAAAGCTGCTCAAATTCTTTAACAGCATCTGCGGAATAGCCGAAAAAAGTAGATACTATGCTGCACGTTGGTTTTTTTTTTCAATATCATAGGTCATAATGTCACAAGGCGAATAACTTCCGAAAGCATAAAGCACAGAGCTGGGTTCGCACTCCAGTCGGGATCTAAGAGCAGTAGCTATGCTTTGTACTAACACCTTCCTTTTGTTCATATCCATGTTTGTAAATTTAGCAGACTTGAAATCTTTAGCAACCTGAAAATCAGCAATGGACTTCCTGTTTCCTGACTTCCTGACACATTTCCTCGTTGAGACTAGGCAATCTGCTTGGATTCCTTATGTAGGAAATCAGGGAGTTCCGCTCAATTGTCAACTCTGTATCAATGTCGACAACATTTTCGTCGGCGTAAGATTCTCCTTCTGCCTCACTGTTGAACTGGAACACATGCGAGTCATCTGCGATTTTGTAAAGTATTCTGCCTGCCGTTTCCTCTTCAAACCGCCAACCTTTCCAAAACATTGAGGGTATTTTGATAACATGTTATTCTTCTGAATGTCTTAAAGTTTTTGATTCATTGAACCCAACCACCTTCTCTACAAATTAGGTAAGGTGAGTCTAGAGCGTTTTCATGAAAGTGACCTTCTTCAGCACTAGGTTTACAGAGTATAGATTCCAGAAATGGGCAGGTTTTTGTGTGAAGGTGTGAAAATTTACCAATCTCCCATAGTTTTTTGAGTGTGCGCTAATAATGATGGCATAACTGTCAATCAAAAGCGCATTTTTTACCAAAAAAAACATAAACATATAACAACGATAAGGACGCTGAAATAGACGCGTTCGCTTACGTTCCCGTTAGTGCTGATAACGATGTCAATCCGCAGCACATTTTTTACTATTAACTTGCTCCACCTCGCTCTTATTAGGTCGTCCCGAAAGTTTTTGCGCACGATTTTCAAAAAATCATAACTTCTGATTTTTCCAACCGATTTGACTGCTTTCACTTTTATGTGAAACGGAAGTCATGCTCTTCATAATGATTTCTCAGCTGCTTAGTAATGGTCATCTGTTGCATAGATAGGAGCGATCGAAGAAAAATGGTAAAAATTTTATTTTTCTGTGTGTCATAATAAATCGGAGACTTGCAACAAAAATCGGAGCAGTCAGTACTGTAGGATCTTTCACCAGCTCTTTCTAACAGTGCAAAGTTTGCGCCGATTGAGCGTCTCCATCAAAAGTTATTGTTTCCCTGAAAAATGCCAAAATAAATCAAATTCGCCTTTTTGTATTGCTTGCTCGGAAATCATAACTTTTCATTGAGACGCTCAATCGGAGCAAACTTTGCACTGTTAGAAAGAGCTGGTGAAAGGACCTACAATACCGATGCTCCGATTTTTGTAGCATGTTTCTGATTTTTTATGACCCTACACAAAAATTCAAAATTTGAGTGATTTTGGTTTTGAGCTTCTATCTATGTAACAGATGACCATTACTAAGCAGCTGAGATGTCATTATAAAGAGCATGACTTACCCTTTCAAATAAATATGGAAGCAGTCAAATCGGTCGAAAAAATCAAAAGTTATGAATTTTTGAAAATTGTGCGCAAAAACTTTCGGGACGATCTATACAATGTGTTGGGTTTTATGGGTTACCGGAGAAAATGATTTTTAGAGCCGGGAAGCAAAGAAGCCCTAACATGCTGTATACCATTCGAAAGCTGAGATCATGGAGAATCGACGTAGACCGTCTCTTTTTTCATAGCTTCTTTGTGAAGCGAGATACGATCAGTTTTATACGTCTACTCACCACCTATTTTTGTGTAATTATTTTGTAATTTATTTTTGAAAGAAAGAACAAAGATAAAAAAAAAGAGACGGTCTACGTTTACTGGCAAGGCCTTGCTCTGTGACGCTGTTAGAAAATCAGGCACCTTTATCCATTCTTCACGCAGAAATTTCTCGACAAAAACACACATGTTTTTGGCTAAAATCCCATGTAACTCTAAGTAGAGGGGAGCTAGAGAAAAAGAGACGGTCTACGTCGAATCCTTTTTTTGTGAGCTTTCTAATGGTATATAGGTTGTCGGGTGAAAAAACTTGTGGTTTCTCAAAAATGAGGTGGAGATATTCAATAGTAACTTGCTCCACCCCGCTCCGGCTTTCTATGGGTTGCCGGAGCAAGACTTTTTTGGGCGAAGAAAGCTTCGTGCACAAACACCTTATATACCATTCGATAGCTAAGCACACGAGGAATCGACGTAGACCGTCTCTTTTTTCATAGCTTCTTTGTGAAGCGAGATACGACCAGTTTTAACTAGCTACGATATCAGCCAATTTTGGATAATTATATTTTCAAATCAAGAAGGTCTTTTTCGAACTTTTATATATGAATCGAAAGCTTGAAAAACGTGTAATCTAACTGCTGTTTTGTTTGTTATTATTCTCTTTAGTGAAAGGAGATATGGTACGATTTCTTGCATCCATCGCTAGTCGGTCAGTTTTTCTACTCTTGCTCAACTCTTTTTTGCAATAGTATGTATTCATTGATACAATATTAATTATTCAAAAAATCAGCAATCTTTTACTTTTTGATTACGTTTCGTTATCAACGCTTTTTGAGCCCGCAGAAGGTCTCAAGCATGCGTTTTTTTAACGAAACGTTGTTGATTCGATACTCTCTTGCAGTCTTGATGTCTGAGGAGAAGAGCAGCTGGCGTTTCCTTTCCAATTAAAAAGTTTCGTTGTAGTAACTCTTTGCCTTGATTAGCCTCAACCTCAGGTGAAGGGGGTCAGCCAGATGCCGGCCCTAAAGTGAAGGGGGTCAGAGAAATTTCTCCACCTATCGCATCTATGTCTGTTACTATACTAAATATTCTCTATTGCGCAACCTCAAGTTCAGTTCAAGTGCTCAAAGCCAGCATGATTATCTTTTTTATCTGGAAAGTAAGTTTAAAACCCTAATCATAGCTAAAAACAGATATTATTATGATAAAAATTCAAATTTTTATTTTATAATTTAATTTTTATAATATAATTCTTCGATTTGCTTCAAATGAACAAAATTCTTTGATTTTGCTCCCAAAAACTGCTATTCTCAATACAAATCGATCTGTAACTCGAAATGGGTGGATATATGTCTCCGAATGTGGAAAGTCCCGCGCGGATTTCCTGCAGGAACGCATGTCCGCGCATATACAAGGGTGCGTGTTTGTGTAAATGACCGCGGGGACAGCCCTTTTTCCGCGACATATAATCTTTTACCCAATTGAAATTGCTTGTGAATTTGTCGTAAAATATGAGGTCACTCAGAATGCCTGAGGGTATTATAGAATGATTTCACACTTCAGAGGCGGTATGCATCAATCTCCCGTTTTGAAAGCAGGCGATCATTTTCAATAAAATCATACATTACGGGTCGGGCGCCCAACCCGGCTGGGCGATCATTTTATATTGAAAATTATCGGCCGCTTTCAAAACGGGAGATTGATGCATACCGCCCCAGAGTTGGAAATCCACGAGACACTCGGTCATTTATAATCAAATCAGCAATTCTTTTGGATTTCACTGTCAACACATCATTAGCTCATCATGACTTACCAGTGCGTCACCTCTGCTTCGCAGAGGTTCGCACTGGCTCTACTATCTATGTGCCTTATTCATTCTCGTAAAACCGTGGCAGTGGAACTCACCGCACTATGCCGACTACCACGAATAAAATGTAAACAACCACTCATTTAGAAAATCTTTTCACGTGAGATCGGTGATTTCGAGTGGATGAAACTTTTCGCAGGAAGACAAACGCAAATTTGAATAGGTTTTTGGGTTTGTCATGACTTGGTAGTCGCCATAAAGGTAACGACAACCGTGAGCTACATCTCTGTGCGAAAATCTTCTCAAACGCTTAGCTAGAACCTTGGCAAATTGACCATTTACACAACCAATTCGTTATGGCGCCGTTTTCGTTATGTAGTAAACTTTCGACCACTTTTCTGGCTAAACTCCATCGCTTGCACATTTGCTTACCAAACTCATCCACGACTCTGCAAAAAGTGGTGATACGGACCGACTTTTGCGGTACAGAAGCCAGGTGGACCCGTTTGGCGCGCAAATTCTGAGGGATCCACTCAACGAATCTACTCGTGCTTTTGCATGTTGGACTTTCACGAAGGTAGCATGCGCTATACAAAATTTGGGCTTAGAACGTTGGCTGGAACACGCTCCACGAATTTCGTAACAGACAGACACATACACACACAAAGTCACGTAAACATCCTTAGCCCGTTATTATAAGTCATGATCATGATAATAAGTGGCTTAATCTGAAGTTGTGTGGAGTTTGTCCGTTACGAAATTACAGTGAGGAATGATCTACGATACTAAACATCATGTGAGGTTAAGATAGCGAGTATGGTTCATTTTTAACTACGGCTCACGTTACAATAAACCGAACAATGATTTGAGAGACAAGCTCTCAGAAAGTGAGTTTACCACGGTTCACGATGCCAGTGCGAACCTCTGCGAAGCAGAGGTGAAGCACTGGTTGATTCAATAAATAAAGAAAAGGGAGGTTCTGTTGATAGTCATGCTTTTCTTATCAGGATCTGCTTTTGGTGGACTAAAGAACATAATCGTAAACTAGTGCTAAAGCTGTAGTGCAGAGAACTCGTCCATTTAACAATGGGCGGGGCTAACGGTGCGCGTTCTATTGGCACATGCCTGCCTGAGCGCGCGCTATCGTTCATAAAATCCGCCACCCGCCTCTGCTCGTGGTCGTGACAAAACTAGATTCTTTAAATAATTGGGTCTCTAGAGTCGAGCAAATTCAGAGCAACAATCACGGTTTCCATACAATGCGTGCAGCAGGCGAGAATGGTTTCGTCTGCCCTGCCGCAAGCAAGCCCGTTACATTCGGCAACAGTCTAATGTGTCCAGAAGAGAAGGCTAGGCTGAAAAAGAATGTTTTGTTTCATTTCATGCTTCTTGATTATGCACAAAAGTTTTCTTTGAAAGAACCGTGCACATATTCCAATCTTCAGTGAAAACAGTGCTCGACTTCACTTCTTTATTTATTCACTTCACATACGCAATTGATTTCCCTTTATACATCATCACATACTTGCAGGCGCGGATCGGTTTAGTAAATTCTATGTGGAGCATATGTACAGCCGGACACGCACTTACACACAAACAGACATTCAGCTTTATGGATTAGATCAGTCGAATAGTTCGTGCCGTTTTTCAAAACCATGCTCAAATCACTCCGAAAATAGACAAACGCTATAAACGGCACTCGATGCAGAATTTCTTCCTCTTTTTAGTAGCTCAATTTTTATCGGAGTACTTCGATGACTGCTCGAAAAATTGTCAAAATCCTCAACCCAACTTCCGGTTAGAGTAAGCAAAACGCAATACAATGCAATTTTTTAACATCTCTGATCTGTTTCTAAAAATTTCCAAAATTTTTGTTGCTATCAGATTCCATATTTGGGGATCCCAAATATCATAGAAAAGCAAAGAGCGAGCATCCAAGGCTCACTTGATGCAGTTTTCTATCCTCTATTCGATAAGCGTTTTTTCTTTTCAATTCGTATAGTATGCGGGAAGAAAATTATCATAATTCTTCTTTTTGGATGGTCACAGGCTGTACGCAGAAAGTTTGAAATTCAATATTCCGAACTGTCAAACACTCAGATGCTTTGAAGAATTAGCGTTTAATCATGATTGATTTTTGGAAGTTTCAAATTTTGAAGGATTATTAGTGTTTGAAGCGTTTTTCTATTTTACAATTTCGCAAAAATGAAGAGACTTAAAAATCATTCTGAAAAATGCTGGAAAGTCAGTTTATTGCACTCGCCTACCTCCGGCGATTATCCGAGTATGTGAAAACCATGGGTTGGAGAATCCGACGATTATTCGAGCGATTGAAGGAATCGAAACAAGAACACCACTGCTAGAAAGAGAAAGAAGTTCTGCATCGAACAATTTTAAAGCGTTAGTCGAACTCTACTTGAGTGATTTAAGCATAATGTTCCATGTTCGACTTTCAATGAATCTTGGCTTATCGAATTGTTTGCTTTTATGATTGAGCCAACATCAAATCATAGCATTTATTCGACTAACGTTTCGGCCTAGTCGCCTTCGTCAGAGCCTATAAAGCGAGGAACATTAGGAATTAACCTCCCAAACATTTCATCACATGCAGGAAAAAGTCCAAGAAGCTGTATAGACTCGCGTTAAGGCCTAAAACTACTAGCTCACCTTTTTTTGTCAGAATGAGATAGAACCACCGCTGACTGGGATGCGCTAACAATGAGTGAGGCAAGTCTCTGGAGGCTATGCATAGATCAAAACTTGCATAACACCATTAATGTTAAGCATAGTTATAAAAAAAGGTACCAAATTTCAAATCAACCTAATAAGCATTAGCATGCTTTCCAAGAGTCTTGAGATGTGTTCACTAAATTCGTTTCCTCACCGAGTGCAATATCCAAAGGTAACCAACCATAACCAAGGTTTTAGTCAAACAAACGGAACTACTGCAATTGATACACGAAATTTTCAAAGAGAATTTAATTCCTACCAAGCAATGGCAAGCGACAAATCAAAATAAAGCTTCAATAAAAATTTGATTGGGACAATTGATGGAAAATGCATGCAGACAGTGTGAGAGAAGCTTTATCGTATTGTTTTCTCATTATAGCAAAAATTTTTCTCTTTTCTAATGACGAAGAAAAGCCAAGCAGTGAATTTGTTCGCTAGCGCATGTCAAAAAAGTTGCAAGTGCTAGATTTTCCGTGATGTCCCTTATGTCTTTAGTTCGTGTGTGCTCTAAGGACAAAATCATTACGCTGGGCACAAAAGTTGAAACTTCTAGGTGAACAACTTTTGGGAGGATCGACGTTTGCGACTCATACAAGTTTGTAGTTAAAAATATTCATCTGTACACTTAAGTGAAAAAAAGAATCTTGAAAGTCTTCGAAAGGCTCTAGATTGCACAAAACTTGCCGATAACAGTGCATGCATACTCAAAGAAACTGACGTCAAAGGGAATTGAACACCAATTTTGAGTTTTGCAAAAGCATTACTTAATGAAATAAACGTCAACAAGCATTATGAAGAGTTATCAGATTTCTCCTTCCTCTTTCAAAAGATAGCGGGTTGCTACAAGATTTAGGTAGCTTTGGCGCTTACCCTACCATTCAGTCAGCGGTTTTGAACCCAGGTGTATATGATGTGAGTGACAGAACACTACGATCAATTTCAAGATTTGCGAAAAATAAGATACGATTAAACAAAATGAGAAGCCTTAGTCACTTTTTGAGCCTATACATGTATACTTTGGATTCGGTGGTAGACACTTATGAAAACGTCCGTGCATCGATAATGCCTTGCTTTTCAGAACTTCAGTCATTGCTTTCCGCTTATCGGCTTGATATTAGTCAACAAATGAAAAAATGAAAAAACGAGGAACTCGATTCTGCTGGCCGCAGAGTATTTCCATTATTGATTGGGTTTGCAAAAATCAAAGATGATGTGCGCCTTGATCAGAAAAAGATGTAAAGAGCAGAAAAAGCGTGAAAATTGTACAAAATAAGAAATCTGAGAAGTTGCAAACTCTATAACTTTTAGTGGTCGCGTAATATTTCTCAATGTTGCTCCACCAACCACGCTTTTCTGTGAAAAACCGTGAAACATGAGATAGGACAGCCACCAGAGACAGCTACTTTTTTCCCCGTCCCCCGTGTTTTATCTGTGCAATCATGGCTGAGGAGAAGAAGAGTGTCACCATTGAATTCTACCCCTGCATGTTCCTAAATTTACGATCAAGTTCAGGGACGCTGATGATCTCTATGAGCAATTTATGAAGGAGTTCAAAAAATTCAACCTGGGTCCGTGCGAGCTGTATGCATTCAACTACGACTGGTATCACTTCACAATCAGAAACGCAGATGATCTTTACGAGGTGACCGGATTGACGTACGACACGAAGATTTACGTGCACCAGAATCAAGAAGAAGGTTGTCGTTGTTATGTCGCAATTGTGATGAGGATGCGAATGAGAAAGTAAGCAAGAAAAAGCTGAGTGCCAAAAAACCCAGAACACATCACCACTTTTTTGTGGTCGCTCTCGCTCTCGATCCCAATCCCGTCACAGCTCTTCAACTCAAACTGCTTGTTCATGCATTCGCGATTCTTGGAATTGTGAGTCCTGTATGCACAAGAATAAGTCAAATCACTGCAGCTGCAGTGATTGTGAACTTTGCTGTTGCTAAAAACTGCTCAGGTCGAAACAACTTTTTTATGAACTGTGCATTTCATATAAATGACTGTAACTTCTGAATCAGCTTACCGCACTGATTATAAGCTTTTCATGTCATCCGTTTCATATCTTCAGAAGCATACAGACACGTATTTTATTTGGCAGAAATTTCTTAAACTTTTTTGTTGATGTAAAAACCTTAGTTCACTCACTTAGTGCATGCCACAACACGATGAAGTTTAGTTTTCAATAAATATCTAGCTGTAATTTAGAACTTATTGTTAGGAATCGCCAGTATTGCTACTTTAATGAGAAATGTGCAATTTGCATGAACATAATAAGCAGAGAAATCAATTAAAACAGAAGCAAAAATGTGTGTACAGGGTGTCCAAAAAAATGTGCACACTCTTTGATCGTATAACTCTTTTTTGAATGTCTTTTGCAAAATATTTTAGCTACCATTTTCTAGAGGTGGCTTCAGCTTAGATTTACGGTTTCGAGCAAATCTCCAATTTCTCTTCGTTATTGTAGGATTAGGTAGCAACTTCAGAAAAGGCTCCAAGCCATTAAGGCTCAAAACCCTCTTTGAAGTTTTTACCGTAATCCTACAGTAATGAAGAGAGATGGGTGATTCATCCTATATTGCTATTTCAAGCTGAAGCCAGCTCTACAAAAAGATGCCTGACGCAAGGCAAAAGCCTTGTTGGGAAGAAAGATATTAACGGTCAAACAGTGTATACATACTTTACGACATCCTGTATATTAGGTCGTTCCGAAAGTAATGTCGCTTTTTTCAAAAGTACGCCACATCTCGTAGAACAAAGATGTATAAGAGATTCTGGTAGCACTTGATGCAACATTTCATTCTCTTTCTGATGGTCATATAAGCGTTGCATAATAATCAATAAGCTCTTGAAATTACCAAAAACTGCGACCCATGCTTTTTGAAAAGGTCAATTTTTACAATTTTTGTAACAACCCTCGGAAGGAGTCCAAGTAATGGATGAATAGAGGAAACCCTACAGGAAACAGCACAACTTTTTCTACTTTTTAGAGCTCGTCATAATTTTTGTACAGATTTTTTGATGGAACGAACATTAGCAGGCTCGTCTCAGACGCAAATGCATGAAACACCAATAAATCTTCGGATTTTGAAACTTACAAAGATGGATTATGGTTAGACACTAATTTTACAAACCAAATCGGCATTTACCGCTTCAGATTAGCCACTTTCGAAAGTTCCGGGTACAGCCCAGGGTACCCTGGAAAACTGCATTATGATGATTTTATCCCGGAAAACTTGATGAATCGGAAGCAAAATACAACTGATAGAAAGAGGAGAAAAAGCTGTGTCGAATGATACCCGAGTTGCTTGCCGTTTACTGTTCTGTGAGGTTTGAGTTGACCAAATATGCAATTTGATGGCATTAAAAAATTGACTCTAGAAAGCCTAAGAAGCAAGGTAAGGAAAAGAAAAAATCACACTGTATCCTATGGAGTTTGCTCTATCTACCTGTCACTTGTTCTTGTTTCAAAAATAGGTACACAAATTTCGAAAAATAGCCGAACTTGACCATGGCAAAAAGCATGAGTCGCAGACTTTGGTATTGTTTCGAGAGCTCTTTGGACGTTTTGGAAAGAAATTACAGCCATTAGAAGAGGAGAAATTCTACATCTTATGCTCCTAAGAACTCTAGAAAATCTTGATTCCGTGAAACGTGGCGTTCGTTTGAAAGAAGCGACATTACTTTCGGAACGACCTAATATTAGAATCACTCGCTAAGGAGCTTGCTGTAAATGATTCTCAATGACACTAAACACATCATCTGATAATTAATTTTTGCATCCCTAAAAAACAACGACCTAATATTAGAATCAATCGCTAAGGAGCTTGCTGTAAATGATTCTCAATGACACTAAACACATGATCTGATAATTAATTTTTGCATCACTAAAAAACAACGACCTAATATTAGAATCAATCGCTAAGGAGCTTGCTGTAAATGATTCTCAATGACACTAAACACATGATCTGATAATTAATTTTTGCATCACTGAAAAACACTACTTAGCTCTTCTGGATAAAAAATTGTCATCAAATCAACGATTTACATCAGAAAGCATAATCGGCTAAAAATCTGAAGAACAAACGTTTGTCATAAATGAATATTACATTTAGATGAAGATGAGCAGAACGGAGTTTTGAATCGTGAAGCATTCAGAAAAGCATGTTATTTAATGGCCTTAAAGAAATGAAAACAATGAGTACAAAAGGAAGCTAGTACTCGCTTTTGTAGAGCAAGAAGGCCAAATTTTTTTTTACCATCTTTGGTGTGAGTTTAAAACAAGCATCATGTACGATAATTATAGCGTGGGCTTGCGTTCACATGTTTAGACATAAAACACAGCATGTTATCAAAAAAAGCCAATTCTGAAGAGGAATGAATTCTGGAGCTTATTCATAAAGCCTTGAGCGAAGTAAGTATTTGCACTGGCGATACTTTACTTGGAAAATTTTTCAACATTTTTGACACTGACGATTTTTTGACATCTAACTTTTCGGTAAAAAATAATCTTGAGCACATTAAAATGATAAAATGCACATTAAAATAAAACTTTCATTAAAATGCCATTCGATTTTTAGCATTGCAAAATTTAGTCAATGGCAATGCGACTGGGGTAATTTAACTATAGTGCGATTATCCAAAGACTTCCTCCACGTCGATTTGCAAAATCATCTGAAAGCTCCGAAAGCATCGTTAAAATGTCATTCGACACACTTGGTCACAAGCGACAGACACACTCTAGTCACGAGTCAGTAACTAGAGTGTGTCCGTTGGAAGAGGATTAACACAAGTTTTTCGTTACAGTAACTGTCAAAAGATTTTTCAATCCAAATCTTCAAAGCTGATTACATATAAGTGATTAGAAGAAGTACTCGCATATGACTGATGCAGGGCTATATAAGTGTGAGAAAGGAAGTTGTATTCGTGTTGGTCATAAGCTCTTGATTTCTTGCTTCAAATGTCGTAAGGTTTGCCTTCCACGATTATTCTTATCGAAGCCACGGGGTAAGCCTTCAGCAGAATCCACTACATTCAAAATAACATAACCTTATTTTGCAACCGCTTATATTAGGTTGTCCGGAAATTAAAGCCCGTTTTGAATTTCAACCGCAATAAGTCGTACACTTCTCATTTCTAAATAGGTTGCAAAGTACCATTCGATAGAGCAAAGCAAGCTCTACAAAATGGCCATCTTGCTTTTGCAACAGCTCTCAACCATCTCGAGTTTCGTTCCAAGAACTAAAAAGACTTAGCAGCCCGAAAAATCGAAAAAAATCGTAACTCAGTTCATAAAAATCCTACAAAAATTCTTACTCGCTCACATAAACACTATCTACATAAGACGTCTATATAAGCCTTTGCCGTATTTTTTCCTTCTTTAGAAATCCAGAAAACGGAAATTTTCGTGCATTTGCCAAGGTAATGCTGTGCCGTCCCCACATAGGTAGTTGTATACCACAAGCCTGTAGAAGTACAGACTCAAATTTTCAGCTCTCTACAAGCTTTAGTTCTCGAGAAATACCGAATATAGCTTTCCCTAGTTAGGTGGTCCAAGCAAAAATTCAAATTTCTTGAGAACTAAAGCTTGTAGAGAGCTGAAAATTTGAGTCTGTACTTCTACAGGCTTGTGGTATACAACTACCTATGTGGGGACGGCACAGCATTACTTTGGGAAATGCGCGAAATTCTCCGTTTTCTTCATTTCTAACAGAGGAAAAAATACGGCAAAGGCTCATATAGACGTCTTATGTAGATAGTGTTTGCGGGAGCAAGTTAGAATTTTTTTAGAATTCTTACGAACTGAATTATGATTTTTCTTGATTTTCGGGCAGTTGAATCTTTTTATTGGCTCGGAACTCGAGGTGGATCAGAGCTGTTGCTAAAGCAAGACTGCCATCTTGTAAAGCTTGTTTTGCTCTATCGAATGGTACTTTGCTACCTATCTAGAAATGAGAAATGTATGACTTAATGCGGTTGAAATTCAAAACGGGCATTAATTTCCGGACAACCTAATACAATGCCGAGAAAAAATATTATGTGATAGGTTAAACAGAAATGTTGACCTTTCCTTTTCTACTATCTCAATACAGCCTTTATCTAAAGAGGTGCATTTATACTATAAATTTCAAAGTTCACAATGCAATTCTTTCTTTTCACAGTTCTACCGCTTTGCTTCTTGGCCAGCACAGAGGTCCTCATTTGTGAACTTTACGGTCCTCTAGTAAAATGTAGCTTCGCTTCATGCAGAGTCGAGGTAAATACTTTGAGAGCTTGCAGAGTACAAAAGTTTTTGTACGCAATGCAAGTCTTCTGACACTTGGTTGATCATTTGAGCGACTTCTTCTTCAACTTCTCCTCTCCTCTTTGCTAGATTCCAAAAGAACAAACAAGTCCCAGCTTTTAAGAAAGACGCATTTTGATCAAATAGCCTGCGCAGTTGGTGCGATCAAGGGGAAGATCGTGAAATCAAAGCTCCAAAGGCTAATCGCTTCACAGCGGACTACTTCCTACCTTCGTCCCGGCCCTGGTTCATTAGCAATTCTAAAAAAATCTTTCACTGCTGTGTTTGCGAGTTAGAAAGTACATCAAGTACTCTTGTATAGCGCATAATTATTTCTTTCAGACGAGTTCAAAATTTCAGGAAAGCAAATGCTTTGGAATGTAAGGAGCTATAAATTTTCAAAAATGGTGCTAACATTTTCGGGCCAACCTAATATTTTACCTAAAGCGTTTTTTTACCAGGTATATCTCACTTCAAATGGTCTCTGCAGCTCAGGTTTTTTATCGCACATTGAAGATACGATAGACGTAGGTATCTATCATACATGGGGAACAGATCCAATGATGATTTTACTAAAGGTATCTGCATCTTGGAAATATTTGGCCACTGCAATAGAGGGAGTCATTTAGTTAGAAGGTGTCAAATGCTCATATATATTGAATTAGTTGAAGTTTTTTTTATTCACTTTCGCACTTTCACAGCACATTTCAGTCAATCTTGCTATCGTTTCACTCTCCGTGTACGTTGGGCGGAGCATTTGCAGACATCTGAACACGTTAGTGAACTTGTTTACCCTCTACTGCAAGTTGTTCTGTAATCTCTCTTCACCAACTCTGCCACGATGACAACAGCATATATACGTGGCAGTTTAGAGATTACAAAGAACCAGGCTTTGCAGTAGAGTTTTAATAAGTCAACAACGCGTTCGGATGCCTGCAAACGCTCCGCCCAACGTACACCGGAGAGGCGATGATACTAGGGGCAATATGTATCGATCCCCTGTATAGGAAGGAAATTCGAATTCTGTACAGGTAACAGCCCACGCGGGCACTGGCGCCCGCGATACACGAAGGCAAGCTGGTGATTGGGCTCCTGTCTATTGGCGAATATGGTCCGATCTAGCAAGTTTGGCCATGTCAGGTGCGGCAGTTGAGCAGCGGAGCCAGGCCTGTCGAGATTAAGCTCTGCTGCCCTACGTGGCCAAACTTGCAGATCGTACCAACTTGCAGATCGTACCTGAAGTTTTTGAAACAAAGGGAGATCTCTCGACTGTACGCCACTCATTAATAACAGCTTGAAGCGCGTTGGAGTGATAAATACCGCCCCAGATTAGCGTCAAACGTGTTCAGAACACTTGCAAACGTCCTGGAAGTGTTCTTATGCTCTTTTTACGTGAGCCTAGAAATCCAAAGCTTAATAAGGGTTTTTACTGCTAAATAGGGTAACTATATTTTAAAACTCATAAAACTGGAAAACTATCAAAGAGCGTTTTTTCCAGTTTCTTATGCGGGCCTTCGCTTTCGTATATCCTTTCGTTCCAAAGTTCTAAGCCTTCAAATAAAAGAGACTAAACCCCAAAATTTTGCTTTTCACTCTTTTTGCCCTAAATTCATGAGGAATAGCTGGATTAATTTCAAAAAATATGCAAAAGGAATTATGAAACTTTGTGCTACAAGACGCTTTTTGAACAAAATATTCTATGGATTCTGAGCCGAGAAATCAAATTGCGAACTTAAATGATCGTCGTGGCCCTTCCGTGCCATATAAATCTTTGAATCAAAAGGCGATTGCAGGTTTTTGCACTATCCAGCAAGGGTACATTTGAGTTCATGTGATGGTAGAAAAGCGCTAGGACTTCCTCACTTTCTGTTTCAAAAATGACCGATTTTTGAACCCGCCGAGATGTCAGAAAAAAGTGTACTATCGACTTTTTCGCGATATTTTCTTTCACAAATTTTCCGTAAAATCCAAACTTGGCATTACTGCTCAAGAGACCCTTGCCTACACGATGAGCGAAGTCTGCTTTATCCTACTTCATTTCAACATAAGTTGTGCTCTCTCAAAGTAGAAGCTTCTGAAAAAAGCTGTTGGCAATTTTCAGGCCAGAAAATCTTTCTCGTAATAGATACAGTCACGCAAAAGTATCTGATTTATAGCCACTGATTTGATGGTCATAGTAGTTTTTATTGCACCCAGAAATGTCTTTTCAAAAAGAATTATCTCGGTTGAAAACTGAAGTATAGACAACCTAATATATGCAACCGCAAGAAATCTGCGAACTACTTTTCCGGTGCTCGCTTGCCCATAAATCGCATGGCCGCTTGTCTTCGGCGACTGTCTGAGTAGTTGTTGTCTCTCATGAGACCCTTCAGAACTAAAACTGCAGTAGTTCACATAAGATAGCATAAATAGAAGGCAATACCAAACATAAAGAGTAATTTATCCATAGTCAGCATGTCCAATAATCCCTATGGACTGTTTGAATTCTGAAGTTTACATATACTGGACCATGAGTGAAATGGTCCTTAGCGAAAATGATTAACTTTGTTGTAAAGATGAACTTACTACTTCTTTCGGCACTCGATACAAATCATTACTCCTCCTTTGCCCATCTCAGAAATCCCGCTTCAAAAAAAACCTCCAAAGGCCAATAAAAATCTCGTTTTCCCCATTTTTCGCTACTGGTGGCTGTATTCTCAGTCGCGAGGGAATGGTCAAATTTCAATGTGGCCAATCCCAGCAACCCGTACACCATTAAACACTCCATGCAAGGTTTGTTATATGTCCGCCTTCAATATTTGCTCATCGATCTTTTACAAGAAGTTGTGGCCGCCGTCGGCAGCCTCGCGTTACAAATACCCGTCACCCAGTTAGACGAAGCTAGAATAAAGCTGGACGCAAAGCGCAGTGGTAAGCGTGCAGAGTCATAAGAAAAGAGAACCGGGTTTTGTTTGCAACTTCGATCCTTTTTCTTGCTACTCTTTTTGCAACCCATTGTCATTCTATAATGTTAGCAAGTCTCTTACGCGGTTGAAAAGATAATTCAACATTTAAGGACAAAAAGCTAATTTTCTGTTTTGAGAGTACAAGTACAGGGTGCAGTTTCAGCTTCCTCTTTCTTGCTACTTGCTTCTGTTCGTTCTTCTATTCATCAACATTTTTACTCTTGCTTTCGTCATGATCGTCCTCAATTTTCAAGAGAGTCTGAATAATCCAAAAAAATGAGTTTCCTATGTCTTTAGATCTTGAAACACCTTTTTAACAGCGCTAAGGACTTGCTAACAGCGTAGATATTGAGAATGGGTTGCAAAAGAGTAGCAAGCAAAAGGAATCGAACTTGCAATCAAAACCCGGGGCTCATCCTATGACTCTGCATACTTACCACCGCGCTATCCGTCCGGCTTGACTTCCAGCTTCGTCTAGCTGGGCGACGAGTGTTCATGACGCGCGGCGGCCCACAACGGAATCGAGAGTCATAACTTTGTAAAAGACATAAGATACCAAGGCGGATATGTAGCAAACCTTCCATGGAGTGTTCAACGGTGTACGGCTTGCTGGGATTGGCCACTCCAAATTTTGGCCATTCCCTTTTGACTTATAGTTCTTGAAATTACAACCACTAAACGCGAAAAATGGGGAAAACGAGATTTTTATTGGCCTCTAATTCCACAGTTTAGAGGTTTTTCAAAGCGAGATTTCTGAGATAGGCAAAGGAGGTGTAGTGCATTGTATTCAGTGCCGAAAGAGGTTACTAGTCATTATTGAAACAAAGTTAATCATGTTCGAAAATGACCACTTCACTGGAGTGACTCAGCATTTGGAAACTTCAGAATTCGCACAAGCTGGTCCAAACGTGGGTTGTTTGACATGCTAATTATGGATACATCACTCATTTCATTATGCTTAGTAGGGTCCCTTTGTCATGTTACAGTGTACGTATATGATGGCAAGTCAGTACCTCATGTACTTGTATTTCCATAATGGGGTTACCTGAACAGGTCGCTCACGAGTAACATGCTATCACTATTATCAGTATTACTCAATTACGACTCCCCTTGCCTTTTTGACACCTTATACGTTGTGGCGTGTTATATCCGCGCTTGATCCTGGCCCTGCCTTTTTTGAAGGTGATCTTCGATAAGTATGTGCAGCTCTAAAATAGTCCAGCTAGTTTTGGGACAGCATTAAACATCTCCCTCAACTGCTTATCTATTTAGCATAAAAATCTTCCAAAACGCTTCCAATCTTTAGCTCTCAGTACCCTATAAGTTTGAGACTAGAAAATGTGCTGATTTATTGTTTTAACTTACCATATCACCTTCAGTCCTAAAAATCTTCTTACGAGAGAATGCTGCATATGTGCTAGCCGCAAAGGTAAAAAGATTTTTTCCTATCCTCTCATACACCGCTAATACCTATAAGCCCTTCACCAAATTTATACATGTAAAACTTCGAAGGCCATAGAAACAAAAATCATACTACAAGGAGGATGAGCGTTATACTACAGCGCCTGCCGCGAGATGCATCACACTTTCATGAATAAGTCAAAAAATAACTGAATTTGCGTATGCGATTCTTTCGTCATCGCGATAGAGTGAAAATCTTCGAAAACCGCTCGATCTATTTTTTTAAGGTCTGTCCCTGAAGACGAGCCATTTCCGGGCATTTTCACAATCGGCTGCACGTACATATGCATGTATCTATGCGTGAGATACATAAATGCAAGTGGGCGTGGCAGCCCGCCCACTTTTGGCAAGCCCCGCCCACTTCTCAAAAATGCTGGAAATTGCTCAACAATGAATTCGTGCAAATTCCGGCATTTTTGAAAAGTGGGCGGAGCTTGCCACTGAGGGGTGGAGCCTGCATTAGGGGGCGGGGTCAAAATTAAGATTATTTAAGGTTTCCCTGTCATCTATGAGCTTTTCTATGCGATTTGAGAACGAAGAAAGTTTTTTGTAGAAGGCAATGGAGTGAATGACGGGGTTTGCCAAAAAGGGGGCGGGGCCAGCATATTGTGCACATTAAAACTGATGTTTAGGGTGTCGCGCACCATTGCGCGACATCGTCCACAGGGACAGACTGCCTGTCGCGCACCATTGCGCGACACCGTCGTCAACGTGTTAAAAGAAGCGCAACCTAAGAGCATATAGAAAGAAATATAGTCTCATTAGTAGCTTCTATACGAAACATATGCTCTGTAGATGCGAAGTGAAACATCCCGCAACAACATGTGAATTAGTTAGTGAGTAGAGCTGATGCGGTCACGCCACAAAACTATATTAAAACTTAGACAACCAAAGAAATGATTACCGAAAAAAAAGGTTGAAAACAGGTACCGCATATGCGAAACTGAAAGTTTGCGATACTTCAAATGGCGTAAGGTCGCGTCCCAACCAAAACCGCTTTTTAGCTTTAGTTAACGTTAGGTCGCCAGAATACAGTGTTCCAAAAAATGTGCAAACTGTTCAGTTGCTAATATTTCTCTTGCTAGCGTCTTTCTCCAATCTTTAAGTATCATTCTGTAAAACCAGCTACAACTTATATCGCTGTCCATTACTGTAGGATTGCAGTAGAAAGTTTTGGCATGTGTTAGGTTGTCCCAAAAGTAAACTCCTTTTTGTAAGTAACTTTTTGTTCTAAAACATAGGAATATCATTCGATAAAACAGATAAAATTCTACAAAGTGACTATAAAAGATTCGCAATCCATATAGAATTTGAAGCCAAAAATCGAAAAAATTTCCTGTTTAAAAAAATGGATTTTTGCGAGAAAGAATCCTACGGACCTCCAACTTGGTCATTATAAAGTAGGCACATAGAAGTCTCAAATCTTTACTGGATTTTTTTCCGCACATAGAAAGCGAAAAAAAGAAGACTTCAAAAATGGCAACCCCCCCCCCCCAGCCCCTCCCAACATATGTCATTGTATACTACCCTATTTTCAGGTGTATAAGCCGCACCCTTTTTGCTCTAAACGCGAGCAGACCCAGGCGTGCCACCGCGCATATGTCTCGCAAAGCAGTCGCCTTATTGCATACTGCTCTCACTTAAGGCGCTCCATGATGACAGTCAGTCTTTTGGTGTGTTCTCCTTTAGAGCGAAAAGGGTGCGGCTCATACACCTGAAAATAGGGTACAAGCCTTAGGGCCGCATGCACTAACACCCCCGCGGGGAGGGGATCGCAGCTTAAAAGAAAGCTTTATATTTCGAAACTCCAGATACCTGGATTTCACGTTGTGTACCTATCCGTAAGCATTCCTACTACCCTTCACTAAGAACATGTTAAACAGGAGCGAGAAGCTGTACAAACTGCATTTTCCAGCTTTTGTATGATCCCTGATGATCCCCGGCGCTTTTCTTTAAAGTCATTTTTCTTTCTTCAAAGTTAACGAAAACCTTCCAAAGTTGTACTGAACATCTAACACAACAGTGCTAAGCATGTTGCTGATGAGAACAAATGAGTTTTTGAAAAGTCGAATTTTTCGGTAAACCTCAAATTGCGACCTGTGGATCATCGAAAATTTCATGACTTCAAAACATCATTTGTTCTTATAACGAACATGCTTAGCACTGTCGGGTTGGATAATCTGCACAACTTTGGAGGTTTTTCGTTAACTTCGGAGAAAGAAAAATGACTTTAAAGAAAAGCGCCGGGGATCATCAGGGATCATACAAAAGCTGGAAAATGCGGTTTGTACAGCTTCTCGCTCCTGTTCAACATGTTCATAGTGAAGGGTAGTAGGAATGCTTACGGATAGGTACACAACGTGAAATCCAAGTATCTGGAGTTTCGAAATATAAAGCTTTCTTTTAAGCTGCGATCCCCTCCCCGCGGGGGTGTTAGTGCATGCGGCCCTTAGTTAGTATAATCTTAGAACTTTACCCTGCGTGTGCTTATATAATTGAGAAATACCAAGTTACATGGAAAATCGAAAAAAGGCATTTTGCCATCTTTACACTACCTTTGTTTCTCGTTTTTGAGCCTCGGAAAAAATCCCTAAATACATTTTGGGTACTACTATGTGTCTATTATACAGGAAAGTTCGAAGTCCACAGGAAATTTCTGGAAGGAGATCCGGTTTTTAGGATATATGAAAAAAAATGTTTTTTGGCTTCAAATTTTATTTTGATTACGACTTAGGTAACTTTGCGAGCTTTTTGAGCGTTAGGGTACGATTACATTCTAAATTGGAAAGACGATTGTTACGGGAAAATACTACTCATTAATCAAGCATTACAGCTAAGTGGATTCCATATCTAAAGTTTGCGACTTTGATTATATGGCCGTAGTAAAGCTTGGTCAGAAGAGATGATCTCTCCTGAGGCCCCTAGGTGAGGTTCCGTCAGGTGAAATGACGACCGCCCACTTCCCCATGCTATAAGAATGCAACGTCACCTGACATGTGAACCTCAGGTCAGGTTCGGCAGGGAGGTGATCTCCCTGCCGAGTCATCGGAGATGATCCGAGCGATGACCCCCGAAATATAATGCTAATGTGCTAATGAGGAGATTTAAAGAAAATCTCCGTAAGTTACTCCAGAGTAACTTACGATGCACGTCATTTTAACATGTCGAATACTGAGTGAGGAGCCACAGCGCAGGCTGACGATCTTCGTCAAGATCTAACAAGTGCGGCCACGTCTCCGCTGCTAGTACCAATCACAAAGATGTGAATGTTTCACGAACGGGTTTTGACTTTTGAAACGCACATACAATTTATCTTTCAATTATACTTGCATGAACGTGGCGTACTCATATCAAAGTGGATGGTTGGAATGATCAATCAATGGCTCAACTGAGCAGAGTTGACTTGTCGAAGCTTCAATTGAAGCTTCCCTCAGTTGAAATCGAATGAGGCAGCTTTACTACTGGCTTTAGTGTAAAAGCTTCAAACTTGTTTCGTCTACTTTCCGAGGCAAAATATGGCTGTGAATATCCTAGACTTCTTGACGTCTCTGCTGTTATTGTGCACTAACGAAGAGTCGTACAATAGGTCTATTAAGGGAACGACCCCCAACTTAAGGTGGCCATTTGGACTAAACCGCATATTAATAGATGCTTCTTGGTGAGCTGATTACAATTTAACTTCCATATCTGTGATGCTCCACGGATCTCCCTCATAGAGGGATCACAGCCGGTTAGTCGCGAGGCTACGTGGGGCGTCCCCAGGTGGCGGATAGGGGGATAATCGCCGACCAAAAGCGACCCCGCGCCTGCTCTGATAAGCAAGCGGAGCCGGGGGACGGACTCCCTGCCTCCACTAAAAGCTTGCGCCCTAATTTCCCGGTAGGTGTGTGGGGAGGCGAGTTCGGAGTCGCCTCCAACAAATAAGCTCCGATCGTCCCTCGCGGGGGTTTTGAGCCCAACAAGCTATCCCTGCGAGTAAATTCTTGTTCGACACAGTGATAATATGGAAAACTCCTTTAATCTTGGAAGAGCCACTGGTAAGGCAGCGCCAGTGGGGACAAGGTTTGAAAGGCGATCTAGGCTGCCGAAAACGAGACGGACTATGATGACGATCTGTACTTACAACGCGAGGACGCTGGCATCGGACGCATCTATCGAAGATCTCATGATGCAAGCAAGGAAGATTAAGTACGACGTCATCGGACTGACCGAGACAAGGAGGCACCACCCGCTGAACGCCACATTTGAGACTGGAGAAGAACTGTTTCTAGGAACGTGCGACAGTCGAGGAGTAGGTGGAGTGGGAGTCCTTGTCAACACGAGTTTGGCCATGAACATCGATTCGTTCGAACAACTTACAACTCGAATCGGACGTTTGCGAATATCAAGATGTGGATCAATCCCTGCCTTGACCGTCTTCATTGCGTACGCCCCAACATCCAGCTACAACGAGGACGAACTCGAGGAATTTTATATGGACTTGGAGAAGTTCTACAGAGAAGATCATACCTTCTACAAGATCATCGTCGGTGATTTCAACGCGAAGATCGGAACTAGAAGGTCGACTGAGGAACTTCACATCGGAACCCATGGTTTGCAGTGGAACGAACAAGGGGAGAGACTGTCCGAGTTTATCATGACGACGAGGACTATCCATGGAAACTCACAGTTCCAAAAGCCCTCTTCCCTACGCTGGACCTGGGAATCGCCCGGTGGTACCATAACGAGATTGACCACATCATCGTCAACAGAAGGTACTGCCTGACGGACGTCGCTGTTGTTCCGAAGTTCTACACGGGATCAGACCATCGTCTCCTGCGCGCCAATTTCTACTTTCCGCGGAATGGAGAAAGAGCCGTCAAGTTCAGGAAACATCGTCCCATGAATACCACCAACTGGGATCTGTTTTGTTCGATATCCGGCTCATGGCGAGATACCGTGATGGACAACATCGACGAAGAATACGAACGGTTCGTACAACATCTCCACGGTTGTGCCAAGGAAGCTCAGAGTCTAAGAAGTACGAGAAGGCGTCTCACCACGGGGACTTTGGAGCTGATACGCCAACGTGGACGCGCACGAGCCACAGGCAACTACCGACTGACGTCCGAGCTTGCGAAGCGATGCAGAGAAGCGATAAAAGAAGACCTTAAGGAGAGAAGAGTAGCAGTGATGGTTGACGCCGCGGAGGCTGGAAGAAGTATACGCAACGCCCGCCGAAGCTTCGTCAACTTCAAGACAAAGATGACCGCACTTCGTCGTCCTGACGGAACCATAACTGCTTCCCGAAGATCAATGGAGAAGGTCATCCACGACTTCTACTCGGATCTTTTTGCGAGCCACGTCCACCTTCCACCATGCCATCTCAAGGAGGACGAGTATGTCGCACCGTCTGTTCTTCCTTCCGAGATTCGTCATGCTATCATGTCGATGAAAAACCGTACAGCACCCGGTCCCGACAGGATTAAGCCAGAACATCTGAAGAATCTTTCGCCAGTTCTCATCAAGACTTTGGCAAGGCTCTTCGCGCGGTACCTGACGGAAGGCAAGGTTCCAAGGCAATGGAAGACCAGCAAAACCGTGTTGCTGTACAAGAAGGGAGATCCCTGCGACATCGGCAATTATCGCCCTATCTGCTTGTTGTCTGTAGTCTACAAACTCTTTACGCGAGTCATTCTCAACAGGATCGGAAGAGAGTTGGACGAAGGACAACCATGCGAGCAAGCTGGGTTTCGAAGAGGATTCAGCACGATCGACCACATACACACGGTGTCAAGGCTCATTGAAGTGTCACGAGAGTATAAGATGCCGCTCTGTCTCACCTTCATCGACTTGAAGAAGGCCTTTGACTCGGTTGAGACTGAAGCCGTCATCGATGCCTTGAGCAATCAAGGTATTCCGACTCATTACATCAAGATAATTCGTGAGCTGTATAACGACTTCACAACCACCATAACATCATTCTACAAGGACATCATCATTGACGTGAAGAGAGGCGTGCGACAAGGCGATACTATATCGCCGAAACTATTCAGTGCCGCTCTGCAGAACGTCATGCGTAAGTTGGAATGGGACAACATGGGAGTGAAAGTCGACGGCCGGCAGCTACACCACCTTCGCTTTGCTGATGACATCGTATTGATAACACCAAGCGTCACGCAGGCGGAACAAATGCTGGCCCAGTTTGACGAAGTGTGTGGAAAGATCGGTCTACGGCTGAATCTAACGAAGACGATGTTCATGAGGAACGGAAGAGTGCCTGATGCTCCTTTCATGCTCAACGGGACGAACATCACCGAATGCTCAAGCTACACCTACCTAGGTCGTGAACTCAATATGATGAACGATCTAGCTCCGGAACTGAGCAGGAGGAAACGTGCAGCATGGGGAGCATATAAGACAATTGAGGACGTAGTGAAGAAGACCAAGAACATCCGGCTCCGCGCCCACCTTTTCAACTCGACGGTTCTTCCTGCTTTGACGTACGCTTCAGAAACATGGACAATGAGAAAGCAGTATGAACACGCGGTTAGCGTCATCGAACGAGCTGTTGAGAGAGTGATGCTAGGAGTGAATCGACTCACGCAAGTGAAGCAAGGATTACGAAGTTCTACCCTACGTCAACGATCGAAGATCAGGGACGCTGCCGCGTACGCCAAGCAGAACAAGATAAGATGGGCCGGGCACGTAATGCGTTTCGACGACAACCGGTGGACGAGAGCTGTAACAGATTGGATACCACTGGACGTCAAACGCGAACGAGGAAGACCGCCGACGCGATGGTCAGATATGTTCACGAAGTCCTTTAATGAAGTCCTATAGAGCGTTCCACGTGTTCCTGGTGCGATACGTAAACATTGGTCAACAATCGCCCGAGACAGGGACGAATGGAGGCATCACTGGTACCCGCTCGTGCAACACGATGATCAACGGGGATACAGGTGATACAGGTAATCTGTGATGCTGTTCTCTGGAAAAACTTATGAGCGTTCAAAGATCCAAATTTGGCGAACATTCAGCGCCACATTTTCAAGAATCATTTGTTCAAAAACACTTAACCGAGTTTCTGGTACATGTGAGCATCCCTTAAAATCAGTACACTAAATATATTGCTAGTCCTGCACTCATAAGTTGGATCTTATAGCTATCATGCGTTAGAGCTCCAGTGATTTCACAGAAAGCGGTTAAATGTGTATATCACTAAATCCAATGCAAAATGAGCTTTAAAATCCATCTTGAAAGTGCATGATTTTGCAAGATATTAAGTGTATTGATTTCAAGGGATGCTCACATTTACCGGAGTCACAGTGGGTATTTTGAACAACTGTTTATGAGGATGGGGAGCTAAATGTTTGCAAAATTTGGGCCTATGAACGCTTATTTTTCCATAGTCCGGCATCGCAGATAAGGAAGGTAGGTTTGAATCAAGACAAAACTTTTGTGTACTGCTTTTTCTCTTTAGAAGAAAAAGCAATTTTTTGATTGAGGAATTTCGATTGAAAAAATTAGACAATAGTGGAAAGTACTACATATAATACTAATATACTAGTAGTACTATTGTCAATTTTCAATTATTATCTGATTATCCTCTATTTCGTTTAATTCCTCCTTTTGAGCACATGCATGTCCAGCCAAAATTGACCAAAAATTGCTAAGGTTTGCTATGGCTCAAGAGCAACTCGATTAATGGTCTGCAGAGTCAAGGGGAAACATTAGCAACCGAGAAGCTTTGGGTAGAACATGATCAAACGCAAGCTTTGTTTGCTTCTTCCCTGAAAAGGCAGTTACCGAGATTCTTTGTTTCAGAGAAAAAAGCTGATGAATTTACGGTTGAACAAGCTAAATAGTTGATGACAGAGTTGTGCATATTGTGCACAACTTTAACTTTTTATTTTTGACATAATCTGCGACATTGTCTTTTACAAATGCCTAGGAATTACACATGCAGAGAAATTAAGATTGTTGTAAGCTCGTAATTTCTCTTGCACTCAGAAGATCATATGTTTGGGTAGTGGACTATATGTCGGAAGAGGGAGGATTTAGCGAGGACGATGCAGCAGATCCTCATCCTGTGCACGTATTCAAAAGTGTGTTTGTCGCAGATGTCCGGCGGGATTTCCCATTTCCGTCGATATAATCCCCTACCCTCATCTGTTTCTCTGTCAAGTTATGTCAAAGAAGTTTCGTTTGTTCGTCGTTTTATCAGACGCACGATGTACCGCTTACTTTCTCACTATATCTTTTTCCAGAGGCTTTACGTCAGTTCAACAAGAATGAGAATTTTCAAACTTACCTTCTTGTTACTTACCATCTTAGTGGTAGGTTCAAGCAAGACATGACTTAGTTTGCGATATTACTCCTTAGACTACTGACTGTACATTACTTTAATGCTTACAGATTCTCTCTGCTGTGGATGTCGGTGAATGCGGAATTTTCAAGAAAATTGGAAAAGCTATCAAAAAAGTTGGAAAAGGGATTGGAAAAGGGATTGGAAAAGTTGCAAAATTTACATTCAAAGCAGCTCCCAAAGCGTTAGAGGTTGCCGGCGTTGCCAGTAAATTCGTATGACATTGATATATCGTGCTCGATTGTCGATAAACCTTGGCATTGTGATTCAAGTTGTAATACAGTTTTAAGTTTTCAAGCCGTCGACCAAGGTTGGTAGCAAGACTTTATTATGCGATAAGCCAACGTTTCGGCGTCATTACGGCTTAATGAAAAATCGAGACTGAAGAACTGGCCGCTCAAACACCCTATTTGGCAATAGATTCAGTTTAGCTATGTGATGGAGTGGCGCACTAGATGTTGAAAGCCTGATTTCAGACTTGTCGGATTGTGATATAGAAGGGATATAGAGGCCGAACAACCAGTACTGCGCTGCATCTGTGCTATATTCAATGGTTATAGAAGATCTCGTATTAAAATCCACACAGTGTTTGTTAGGAGAACACTTCGCTGTCTATGGCAATGCCTTCATCTTTGCGGTTCATTTTTGGTGGTTTAGACACTATCCAAAAGGCCTCCAACGTTTTGCGGGCTATGAACTCGGATTTGTGTGACAAGATTTTAACAGTGACTTGAAAGTACTAGTTCTCGTGACATAACCTTCGATGTGCACCCAAAGGTGTGGATATTTTGGATTTTCTAAGTCGTCAGATTTCCTTTGATTCTTGTGAGCAAGGGTCTGCCAGTCTCTCTTGTGTATTAGTCACCGCATTTTGACAGGTTATGAATTAAACCACTCCTAATTCCATGCAGTCGCCTGGTTTCCCAGAGCTCAGATAATACAGTTGGCGGTCGTGCACATTCTGTCATACGCTTGATTGCGGCTTAGTTGTTTTCTAAGATGAGTAGGGATATCTAGAACATTGACGGAATCATCGAGGCCCACTTGAAACAGTTCCTGATATTTCTGCTAAAATTATCAGATACGAAGAAAACATCGTGCTCACCGAGAGCTGAGACCATAGATATTACTTGTTGTACACAAATGTCTCCAGTGAAAATGATAAGGAAGCCGTCTATGTTACATTCGGAACTTCAATCCGCTTTCAACATGTGTGGGTTCAGTGTTAGACAAATCATGACACTAGAAAATGCCTCAATTGCAGCATATTCCGTTAGTCAGGAAGGTATTACAAGCAAGTCCGTAGCTTAACGATGTGGCAAAGACTGGCTCCCGTTGTCGCAATCGTCTGCATGTCAAAGATCGAAAACCCGCACTTGCTCGTAAGCCCTTGCTATTTTATGGATACATTAACGACTGCTGCGACATATGTCCAACTCAAAGTGAAATAGACTTGACAATAGTGCTTTGACATTATGAATAGCCGATCACCTAACATAAGATTTACGCGGGATAAAGCCAACGAAAATTGGCTAGCATCCATAAAGCTCCGAGTGTTTCTATCTTACGTATCATGACCAAATCATTCCGCAAACGAGCTAGTAAAAATAATAAATTCACTACTGCTCTCGCATCCTTGGAGCATGAAACGATCCGTAATAGGCAACATTTTCAGGCAGCAAAATCAGTTCCCTCCAACGTTGAACAGCGCAATGCATCGATGAACCTTGCCAAACAGATTGCGTATTCTAACGATTATCCCCCAAAAAGGCACCGATGCATACCTGTAGGCAAGAAAGCAGACCGACCGAAATGAACGACAACAAAAATACCGTTTTGTGTTAGTGTTTGGCTTAAACAGTCCTGCAATCTGAGCGTTTGTTTTGACCATTCAAACGTCATCTTGCACAAATGCCTGTGTCTACTATTTGCAAGTACCCTTCTACTGGCCTTTTCAACTCCAAAATCTTGAGGGTACTCGTGCAAAACATCCAAGTACTTCGGCACAGACACATCAGCATACAAGCAATGCACTTGTTTTAACGCGACTCTTTGCGCAAGACCGAATGTGATTTTCGAGGCTAGAAATTGTGCTGATCACCCTACAAAATTTTGGATTGTTATTCATCTATCGAAAAAGCTTAATCTACCTCATAGCATCGTTAGAAGCTAACTAGAGTGCTTTAAAAGCAGAAGAACAAATGTTTTATGGCTCGCTGACTTCAAAAGCCAAGCTTTGTTACTGTTTACAAAAATTTCGATTCAAAGGTTGAAGAAGGGAGCTTGGTTTGAGGCGTTCGTGCGATTATGGACTAGAAATGTAATTGGCGCTAAGATCAAACCGATTTCCATTCTTGTGCCGCGTTTCCCTTTACGGCCATGCTCTTTCACCTAGTACCAGCGTAACTACGCTGCGGCAAGTGCTTTGAGTAGATAACTTCCCTCACCCATCGTTCTATGGTGAAAAGCAAGGATGATGTTGTTTTTGTAGGGTTACGAAACTATGTTATAAATTTTAACAAAGACTGATCTGAGTTCGAACCAGCCCGTGGAAATGCTTCTTGGAAAGCTAGCCAAATCCTCCCTTATCATTCCAACAATGTACAATACCACCCGTAATTTGTGAAAAAAATTGGCAGCGGCACCTAACTCACGCGGCGCCGCCGCAGCTAGGCAGCAAGCGCCGCGCCGTGCCACAAAGTTAGGCAGAAAAGCGGCACCTGCGGCCTAACTTTGTCGCGCGACGCCTAACTTTTTTAGAAAAAAGACCTTATCTTGATTCAAAATTTGGAATTTTATATTTAAGAGTACCATTCAACTCAGCTCGGCGAGGCGCATCTTCCAGTATACAGATGTGCCTAGTTGTGGGATATAAGTTTTTTTCCTGGAATTTTAGTGTAAATGGATATTCAGTGTGCTGATTCCAGAGGCTACATACACATTCTAATGACTGCAGAAATAGGGCAGGTATAGTATAAGAGTTCATTCTGCATGGATATGTGTGAAACTGGGCTTTTCTGGCGAAATATGACTGGTCCCAAAATGCAGGAAGACAAAGAGAAATGGTTGGAAATCGCATGAAAAGCCAGTGGAATGCCGCTCGGCTGTGCAATGTATAATACCATCCACAGGACGGGAATTTCGCGAAATTCCAGAAATTTCGCGATTCCGTATCGCAAATTATGCAGCGCCATAACTTCCTTCAGAATGAATATATTCTAAATGCGAAAGCAGCATTGTGTTCAGCTCGTCAAGGCGAATCTTTCGACATACGTCATGTCATCTATATCTTGTTTCCAGTTTTCTTAAATTTTTCTGAGGAGGTCCCTTTGCAAGTATGTAACGCAGCGCCTATCCAACATGAAAGCTTCCAGTAGGCACCATTCGATAGTGCTCTTCTTGTACATTATAGTGCGCTAGAAAGCTGCCGCAGACTTCTTTTCAAAAGAGATAAAAGCGTTGGTAAATTCTGGAAAAATCACTCGTTTCCAGACTACTCTCCGTAACTTTCTTTGGAGTGGATATTTTCTGAATCCGAAAAATGCATTGTGCTCAGCTCGTCAAGGCAAATCTTTCGATATGCAGAATGTTCTCGATATCTCGATTTCAGTTTTCTTCGCAAAGGTGTGAAGCAGCGCGTATTACCCCCAGTAGATTCAGAAAGAAATTTTGATAGTACTTCTTCTGTAGATTATGGGGCGCTAGAAATTAGCCGCACACTGCTTTCCAAAGGAGTTAGAAGGGCTGGTGAATTCTGGAAAAATCATATCGTTCTACATTCTCATCGTAACTCTAAAATGTGAAGCTCTCTTGCTAAGCAGATGTGATTTTCGTAACCAGCAGGTCGGATAACCCTTATGAGCATGTTTTCCAAGATGTTCAAGTAATTTCATTTTTTCTCGTTTTACGCTCTGAAGCTGGCCGATGGATTTTGGTCAAAATGTTCATGCTCTTAAATTGTAAGGAAACTTCGCTTATAGAGGTTTTCGAACACGCTCTTTACGAAAATCGTGGTCTTTGAGGATTACAGGGTCTTTTTGGTGAGATACGGTGAGGTGACTGTAACTGCATCACGAAAGCGCGTAAATTGGCCCGCACTTCTCGCGTATCTGTCAGCAACCTTGCCTGCTTGCTTTTCTCAGTCAAAGTTACTAGGAACTGCGCTACCGAATGGTGCATGAATCAGGCTCCAGTCTGTAAAAATCACCGAGTTACGAGCCTATGAAAACACGTCCTCATGGATTTTGCCCAAAATCTAAAGATCGCAAATCTCGTCGAAATTCCACCGTGAGCGCTTGTACAGCAAGCTGATCAAAATCTTTTCACGTCCTTAATGGATCTTATTGTGTTAGATTTAGTAGTTCGAGTTATAGCCACCGAAATAGCTTTGATATTCAACTGAGCAGCTGAAGCATACGCAAGTACCATATTTAATACAGTGGAAGTCTTTGGGCGAAGCGAACACAATATCCGCAACGCGAGTGTCATACAAGCACTCACGATGGAATCGACGAGATATGCGATCTTTACATTTTGGGTAAAATTCATGAGGATGTGTTTTCATGGACTCGTAACTCGACGATTTCTGTATAGTATAGTGGAGTTTGAGGCATGCGCCATTCGATGGCACAGTCCCTACTAACTTTGACTTGGATAAGCAAGCAAGCAAGTTTTCTGACAGATACGCGAGAAGTGTGGGCAAAGTTACGCACTTTCGTGATTCAGTTACAGTCACCTCACCGTATGTCACCAAAAAGACCCTGTAATCCTCAAAGACCTTGATTTTCGTAAAGAGCGTGTTCGAAAACTTTATAAGCGAATTTTCCTTACAATTTAAGAGCATGAACATTTTGACCAAAATCCATCGGCCAGCGTAAAACTTATATCCCACAACTAGGCACATCTGTATACTGGAAGATGCGCCTTGCCGAGCTGAGTTGAATGGTACTCTTAAATATAAAATTCATAAATTTTGAATCAAGATAAGGTCTTTTTTCTAAAAAAGTTAGGCGTCGCGCGACAAAGTTAGGCGGGCAGGTGCCTCTTTTCCGCCTAACTTTGTCGCGCGACGCGGCGCTTGCCGCCTAACTGCGGCGACGCCGCGTGAGTTAGGTAGGTGCCGCCGCCAATTTTTTTCACAAGTTACGGGTGATATTGTATTGCTCGAATTTTGTGTCCCCATCTCTGTCGCCCCTCCCCTTTCAAGGTTTTCTGATCGCCACTGTCAAACAGGCCTTGCATATGTATCTGAATCACTTCACTCCCAAACCCACTTTCATCTTCCGCTCCCCCCCCCCCCATTTTCCCTACTTCGTCATCATTATAGAGACTCCATGTGCTCACCAATGCTTCACAAATCCCATTCTCTAAAGAAGCAACAACTAAAAGCTACTACAAGCTTCAACATGCTCTGGTACAAAGCGAAAATTTGAAATTGTGCGGAGAAATAGATATACAGCTTTCTACAACAGATAGGCAATATCAAATTCGGTGTGTATATGCTCAGTTGGAAGTTGGAACAATGTGCGAAAAATTATGAAAAAGTTATGTTAATCAAGGGCGTGGCATGTTTTTTTCCTCGTACAAACAGCGGAATAAGTAAGGAGACAAAGTGAGCAACATGAATTCCCCCTTGCTCGATAATTTTTTTTGAAATTTTGTCACATTATATCCTGAGTTTTAGTTCTATATTTACTTTCCTAAATGAATTAGGCTCGTTCGAAATCCTTTCTTTTTCGTTTGATCACAGCTCCTAAAAGTTCCTTTATGGCGGCTCGACGCTGCTCCAAGCTTGCTTTCTTTGGCGGTCAGTGATGCGTAATCATGCCGCCATTCTAAAGAAAATGCAAACATCGTACTCTAGTATATCCAAATCTTTCGTGTTTCAGTCAATTTTTCTTCCTTTTTCGTGTTCCTTACGAACACCTTATGAGAAATGTCTTACTTGACTTTGAATTTCAAGAGTTTTTGGTGTTACCTGTGCCGAGCTCGTGCAAAACTATGATTTCAAATAAAATTCTGCTTTTGACTTAGTGGACGGTTTATTCTTGATCGTTGTTCAATTGTTCGAGTATATGAGAAGGCAAGATAAGTAGAATTCTGCTTTTAGAAGTGCAATATCATGAACAAATAAACATAAACAGAAGAGCACTACTCATGTCCAGCTTAAAGTGTAAGATGTTGGTATAACAGTTACGGCGGCTGTAACATTAACGAGGTCTCCTCCTTTGTTTGTATGCTTCAGCCGTAGTATGCCACTTAATCAGCTGGAGACATTATGAAGGAAAAGTAAGTTACGTTCACTATTTGGATTATACAATTGGATAAAGGCTTTTAGAAAAGGATTGCAACTTTTGGAATAATTGCAATTGGCTCAAAGTTAATCGTATTAATATATGAATTAGAAGTTAAAAACAACTGCAAATTGACCAAAATGTATACGAGGTCATTTACATTTGCAACAGCCTTTATGACATTGAAACAGAAATTCATTTCAAGCACTCATAAACTTGAAAAAATTTAGGTTGTCCGGAAATTAATGCCCGTTTTGAATTTGAACCGCAATAATTCATACACTTCTCACTTCTAAATAGGTTTCAAAGTACCATTCGATAGAGCAAAGCAAGCTCTACAAGAAGGCCATCTCGCTTTTGCGACAGCTCTCATCCACCTCGAGTTTCGAGCCAAAAACTAAAAAGACTCAGCAGCCCGGAAAATCGAAAAAAATCGTAACTCCGTTCACAAAAATCCTACAAAAATTCTTACCTGCTCACGTAAACACTATCCACATAAGACGTCTATATGAGCCTTTGCCGTATTTTTTCCTCTGTTTAGAAATGAAGAAAACGGAGAATTTCGCGCATTTCCCAAAGTAATGCTGTGCGGTCCCCACATAAGTAGTTGTATACTACAAACTTGTAGAAGTATAGACGTAAATTCTCAGCCCTCTACAAACATTAGTTCTCGAAAAATTTGAATTTTAGCTCGGACCACCTAACTAGGGAAAGCTATATCCGGTATTTCTCGAGAACCAAAGCTTGTAAGGAGCTGAAAATTAAAGTCTGTACTTCTACAGGCTTGTGGTACACAGCTACCTATGTGTTAACGGCACAGCATCACTTTGGCAAATGCACGAAAATTTCCGTTTTCTTGGTTTTTAGCAGAGGGAAAAATAAGGCAAAGGCGTATATAGATGTTTATGTGGGTAGCGTTTACGTGAGCAAGTAAGAATTTTTGTAGGATTTTTGTGAACAGAGTTTTTTTTTTCGATTTTTCGGGCTGCTGAGTCTTTTTAGTTTTTGGCTCGAAACTCGAGGTGGATGAGAGCTGTCGCAAAGGCGAGATGGCCTTCTTGTAGAGCTTGCATTGCTCTATCGAACGGTACTTTGAAACCTATTTAGAAGTGAGAAGTGTATGAATTATTACGGTTCAAATTCAAAACGGGCATTAATTTCCGGACAACCTGATACTTGAATTTGACTTACCCATCCCTCAATCCAAAAACATCGCCCTTAGTAAGCAAAAAAGAGCAGAATAAAGCGCAAAAGCGAGTTCTAAAAAGATAGTAGAAATGTGTATCAAGATCATCTTCGTACTGCCAATTATACTTGGGTAATTCGATAATTTTTCATCGAATGAATGAATATCGAATAAACTCGAAAATAAAAAATCTCGAATAAACGAATATCGAATAAATTCGGAAAATCAAAAATATCGAATGAATGAATTTCGAATCAAAAATATCGAATGAATGAATTTCGAATAAATTCGGAAAATCAAAAATATCGAATGAATGAATATCGAATATATTCGAACAGTGGAAGTCGAATTTCGAATGAATATTCGAATGATTTATCGAATAACTAAAGCAATCACATCTCAAACTTGCCGACATATCTGGCTAAAGCCGATTCAATTATAATCAGCCCCCTAGTATCCCCTATACCAACTCCTAGCTCAAGTTTTTTCAAAAATCGGTGAAATCGATGGTAAATTTTATTTTTAATCAGCGCCCTCATTTACCCCTCTACAAACTCCCAGCCCCGCAGCTCAAACTTCTCCAAAAATCGATAAGATCGATAAAGCAAATTTTTGTCCGTAATCCGTGAAGGTGCACCAGCCAGCTTTGAGCGGTCGCGCGCGTCGTGTAAGCGGCTGCACTTCGTGATCCTTGCGCGTTATCCACCGCACGGGTAAGAGCCGCATTTATACACCTTGATCCTGCGGCTTTGTTCGACAGCAGACCTTATTTGTCAGGCTTCCACTGGATTTCAAAGACGTTTAGCAGAGTAAAGATAAAATTGGCTGGAGCTAAAATCTAAAAATGAGAAACATTGCAACTTGGTGTAAGCACCTATCGAGCTGTTCGGATTCATAGCGCTAGGTGTGCGATCTTTTGAAGCAATAAGGTGGCCACATATGTACTTAAATTCCACAAATGCTACGATACATTGCCTGTTCATCGGAGACTTTCGTCTTGTGTGGTATACGCTAGTCGTAGACGAAGGCATGTGGTTTCCTGCGCGAAGCGAGCACGAATGCCCCTATAACCCCGGACATACTGCAGGCATTTCAGTGGCGACGTGGTATGGCAATACTCAAATTGTCCAAAACCTATTCTGAAAGTACAGAATGCAGGGCATCTATCATTTTAGTATATTGTACACGCTAAACATTTGTGGTAAACTGCCATTACATCTGAAGACATCTCGTAACTGGCAAATCGCGTACGGCGATTAAACCGTCTAATCCTGCTCTACAACTGCGATGTCCTTTACTCAATATACACCAATTCGCAAAAAACTCTAAGGTAACGAATAGGCAGTTTTGAAATGATTTATGCGAGCAAGAGTGCTCACTAGTGTGGGCTTTGCGTACCGCAAGCATGAGCAATGCAAAAAAAAGAAGAACAGCCATTTCAATTCAGTATGAACTCAGAACATGAGCTTGAATTTGATATCTTCTTTGCTGATTTGGTGCCAGTAGCAGTGCGAACAATCTCACTGATCGAAAAAACATCAATTAAACTTATGATTTTTTTACTGTCGCAAGCAGTTGGAAGAATGCGACTCTCCATACAGTTCAAAGGTATACCGGTTGCAAAAGATGCATTACCGAGTTTTGCGAAAAAAAACGCGGACGAAGTGGCTTGATACTCAGCATTTGTCTCTGCAACAAAGTCGAATAATCTGAATACGGAGTACATTCGAATACGAATTCGAATAAACATTCGAATAAAACATTCGAATAAAATCTATTCGAAACCCCGTTTTTTGATTATTCGAGTTTTCGAATAATATTCGAAACCTCGTTTTTTGATTATTCGAGTTTTCGAATATTATTCGAAACCCTGTTTTTTGATTATTCGAGTTTCGAATTTTATTCGAAACCCCGTTTTCTCAATTATTCGAGTTTCGAATATTATTCGAAAATGGAAGAACTCCGAATATCGAATTTCGAATACGAATATATTCGAATGTTTTATTCGAATGATCGAATTTCTATTCGATTCGGACCCAAGTATACTGCCAATGTCCTTCTTTGCAAACTGCCAACTACGCACTACAAGCGCACGAAAAGGCATGTTCAGTCCATGTCTGGCTTTGCAGCTTTTACAGTTCGTGCAGCTCACCCAAGGCACATGTTCACCATCTTTTTGGGCAAGTCTAACGAGTGATAAAAGATTGTAATAACAGATTACCAATTCTCTTCACGATACTTATTGAAGCATGAGCTTTTATACATGAGCAGTCCATTACGCTTCTCAATAATCAAAGTGAACACGGTAGTATGTGTTACATCTTGCGCGCCGTTTAACTGAAGTAGCTATTATAGTGGCAATGAATACAGAAGAAGTATAGCATAATTTGCTACTGTAATCTCAAGTTGCGCTCGCTATCATTACCGCGAGGGAATGGTCTGTGACTGTCTCAGGCAATCTCTAACAATTACCACCAATTATCGCTGCGTGTAAAACACAGATACACTGTCATCATATCAGGCTGAAGCCTGCTACTTGTTTTCAAGCAGCGATGCAAGCTGCAAGATTTACCGGCTTTGACGATAGCGTAGAGCATTTTTGTGACGGTGAGTGTTTTGTTACCGCCGTTCTGACGCGCAGGTTCACCGCACGCACTCAACATTAGATGAAAGAAGGAATCAACAATTAGACCGCACTTTTCACTGAGGAAATTTACAGTAAGTTTCTGATCTTTGAATGCCAAAATCAAAGTATCGTGTTCTTCATTTTGTTTGCCCACAAGTAGCAGAGGTCTATTATAACAAAATGGGATAGCATATTGCTCATAATCTTTTCTGCCAAAGTAGTATAGCTTGATATACTGCAAAGTACTGAATCTTTCGAATCTTGAAGCAAGACTGGTGACATATCCGCAGCACCGATAGACCATAACCATGTCACAATTTCTTCACTTTCCAACATTGCTTTCAAACTTTGTGGTCACACCTCCAAGGGGGCCCATGAAACTGACGCTTTGCAGTATCAACGTCCGCTTCCTGTTCATTAGAAAGAAAGATGAAATGTGAATCCTAAAACGGAGCGTGCACCTTCATGAAATCTTTGTGCTTCCTTTGCAAGGTCTAGCTTAAGTGAAGGAAACACGGAGTCTTATCCGCACCGCTGTTAGGGAGAATATCCTTGAAATGTTATAAAAACATAAATCCTTTCATCACCACGTATTGGGATTTGGAGTATGGTACACGCTTTTGAATATCAAATCATTCAGGAAAACTACAATACCACTCATAATTCGTCAAAAAAGTCGCCGGACTGCAGCGGACTTTGCCGGAGTGCGTCGCACTGCACTGCGGTTCGCCGGAGTGCGCACATCACTAGAGTCCGTCGGAATCGCGTCTCATCGCCATTTCGCTTCAAAATGGACGGACTCTGAATGCGAGAAAACCGTTCGATTCAGCTCGCGAGACGCATCATACGGTATGTAGAAGTGCCACAACCTGTAAATGTACTGTAGGTGTACGGTAGGCAGTAAGTTTTCGCTCACTTTTGCACATTTTTGTTTGGTTAGATTATTCAGTGCGCTGTTTACAGCATCGCCATTGATTACCTGCTTATGGCGCATCTACGGATACCGTCGGAGTATTAAAGAGTCACTTTGCACTTTCGATTTGTACCAAGTTCAGCTCAGGGTATTTCTGATGTTGATTGAGTGCTAAATGGGCACGCCTTGTGCCATCAAATAAATAGATAAGTAAAAACATCCCACCACGAATTCATTGAGTAAGCAGATAGTTCTTTAAAACTGCTCTGAATGGTGAAGGTTTACAAGGGAGCCTTCCCTCCCTCATTATTTTATCAAGATCACTGCTCACTCTATTCACAAAAAACCTTCTCCTCACATTCCTTCTCGCTCTTGGAACCAAAATCTTCCTTGGCCTTCTCTCGTTCTCGCCTCATTTGGAAAAAGTCAAAGGGACTGACTTGATGCTCTTTAAACAAAATTTTGTGTGCCGTAATAAAGTCAAACACCCTTCTTCTGAAAGCTAGACTATTTAATCCAAATTTTCTATTGCGCAGATTGCCTTTAAGTATTCCATCAAAGTCAAGCCCCTTGATTCGTGTCCATAATTTTCTAGTGCTATTCTGCACTTTTTCAAGCGTCCGTATAGAGTTAACTTTGTGAGGTTGAATACTACTGTGTCGTACTCAAGGAAAGGTCTGAGTCTGATGTAGACCTTATACGCTTTGATAAGCAGGGAGAGATCACTACTTGATAAAGTACGAAATAAAATGTGCACGGTTACATTACCCTTCGCAGCAATAGTACCACAATGTTTATCAAAACTAAGATTGCTACAGACCAAAAACCCGAGATCTCTGATCTCATCAACGTAGTCCAGAATTTTGATTGTCCATCGTACAGTATAGTATATTTGGTGGGTACCAAGTCATTAGGGGTATACGAGGTTGTGGAATATAGATTTATTCGCACGGGCTTAGATTATTGTGAAGAAGTTGAAGTGCCCCGGTGTGGACCGGGGAGCAACCCCAATACATTCGGAGGCTCCTTATATACGAAGGAAGGCGGAGCTGAACCGAGTACAGAGTACAATGTACAGGAGTTGTTGCTTGAAAGGAGATGCCGCCGATTGGCTACACTCCTGGCGCCGGGTACCACTCACTCTTGAGTGATTAGATACTCAGAAGTGAGTAGCTCACAATTTAGCCTACGGAGATTCCGTAGGCTATCTAAAACATAGAGTTCATTGGCCGATGATACAGAAATCATCAACAGTATATCAAAAGACTGCGTTGGAGTGATTTCAATAGATTATCATTAGCGTTTTATCTAACTAATTAATAATCAGTCTGTCTTGCCGGAAGTTGAGCCCCTGCCAATCATAAGCCGTTGCTTGTTAATGATTGAGAAATGTAGTTGGATTAGTAGAGCATTGTTTTCGCCCCCCCCCCCAATAGTAGATTATGAAAAACGCAATGTGGTGTGGCACTTTTAGGCACTTTCGGATTGGGATTTTTTAAGGCGCCAAAACAAGCTCATTCACTCTATTGAGGTTTTGATCGGTTGCTGCCTACTACTAAAGTACTGCCAGACCCGCGGTCCCTGCTCAAAAACCCAAATTATGGGCAGTACGTTTTATTGACAATTTTCAATGGGCTGGCATTTTTGCAGGTGTTCGAGGAACCGGACGATAAGGTAGAGCAGAGTTTCATAGTTTTTGGCAAAGTAGTGAAGCCCTAGTTAGAGGTGCCTAGATTGCATCCGCGCGCTTTGGAACCGCACCGCGCTCTCCCGTTATCTGTTTTTTTTTTTGAGTTGGCGCCTTCTTTATAAACCTAAAGTCTTACACATAAGTCCGCTTTTTTCACCAAAAAAATCGAAGAAAATGCACCCTCGCACCGCCAAGAATCTTGCAGATAACTCCTCGCATCAGTTAAGTCCGTCAGTCCATTATAACTAGGTGCCCTGAAATCTTGTCAGGTAAGTTTAAGACTGCCAGATAAGTCCGGACTTATCTGTAAAGAATGCTTAAACCACGGCCAGGTTTAATTGCGAGAAATTGCACATATGACAACCTTACAATTATTATTTATTACTTTACGATAGCATAAAGCGAATAATACCGATTATACTTATCGTCGACTCTAAAAATCGTGACGACGGTCTGCAGTGCGGCCAGTGCGCGCCGCACGGCACTGCCGCTTTAACGTAAGGCAATCTTGCTTCTCAGCAGTGTAGGCTCCCTGCGGTAGCCATGGAAGTTCCTGCAAGCAAAAAAGATGCAAAAAGAAAAAGAAAAACCACAAGAACTCACCTTCTCAACGTAATTTGGGCGAATCACTAGGCGGCAGTGCCGTGCGGCGCGCACTGGCCGCACTGCAGACCGTCGTCACGATTTTTAGAGTCGACGATACACAAATTAGTGTTAGCTTTATGGAGGCGCGGCTTTGCTTCATGATGGTTCACACGGAGAGCTATCATGCTAAACTTATCTGTAGACGGACTTATCTGATGGAAGGAGTTATCCGCAAGATTTTTGGCTGTGCAGAAAAGTGGACTTATCTGTAAGATTTTAGGGTAAGGTCCCGTACAGACTTCACGCGATTTGATCGTCGCGACTGAATCGCGACGAGACAACTGTTACAACATCATTCCATGCCGATCAACTTGCATTCGGTTGTGATACTTTTTCAGCCCGAATTTTTTGAACGTGAAATGAAAATGAATGGAAATGTCGGCGATTGAGTCGCGACGATCAAATCGCGTGAAGTCTGTCCGGGACCTAATGAGGGCAGGCGCAATCATGTCTGCACAGGTTCATGTTGGCTCATATCAGCATTTCAACATGGATAACATTTGTCTAGAATTGTTATTCCTCAAATCCTACACGATACACTCGAAAAAAGGAACCTCCGACAATTTTCAAATTTCCTAGTACAGTTTTTACACTTCGTTTTTGACACGATAGCGGCACCAGTGTACTGCCGCAAAGGAGACAGTACCAAAACATTTTTACGCAGGGGAAGAAATCGATGAAAAAAGTTAAGTTTAAAGTGTATCTACCAAAGTGTTGCAAACTTGCTGAATATTTGCGCACTTACGACAACCGTTATGTAGATGTTAGGCTCTGTCATACCTTTATATGGGCAAATCTGAAGATCACGTAGCTTTTGGATTTTAGAATTGAAAAACAATATCAAGAAGTGTTTTGTAAAAGATGCATAGACCTAAAGGAGCTTTTCAGTGGTGTTGATCTCAACTCTCCCTCATACGCTTTTTTTCCAGAGATGCTGATGGCCAGACTTCTCCTATATAATATTATGGAACTTTTGAAAGACCCATTCTGTTAGCTATAGACGTCTGCACTGGCTCATTGTAGGTGTCCTCAAAACTGTTCCCAAGGTAGCTGAATAATAGCTGTACGTTCAGAGAAAGATTATGACAAATCTACAGTGACAGAGAAAAAGCGATTTTTATTGCTTGAAAGAGACATTTATCAAAGGGATATGTGACTCATTTGGCTCGTTTGAAGATCAGCAACAAAGCGGCACTGAAAATGACCTTCAAATTCACAAAAAATTGCGTGATAAGTGGGTCGTTTCATGTTTAGTAAGCGTGTAGGTCAATACAACAGAAAGCATTGAAAAAATCTTTAACACATTTTCATTTTTTAGAGCTCTACAAAAGCAATATTTGGTTATCATTGCCATGAATCCACGATGGAAGCTTTTGCAGTAATCCTACAAAGATGAAGAGCAACTGATGATTTATTTTACCTAATAAGCTGGAGAAGCCCTCCGAAAAGGTGCACGAACATCGAAGACTCTTCACGCAAATGAGTTATTAACTATCAAACAATGCGCACATTTCCCCAAAATCCTGTGGAATAAAAAATTGATGGAATGTCTTCTGTTTATAACGTTGAATAGATGTGACATTTTCTTCGTTTTTTCGGGAGAAAAAGTAGCACGAAAAAACATTCCAGCTTTTTTAATGATTATACATTATGGACACGAAGGATAATATTGTCCAACTTTCAAACTTTTGTGGTGCACTGTTTTCGCTATTACCCGATTGGATGATTTTCTCTAAACACGTGTACATATTGACGCTCCTAAACTAGAAAATAGCGTCACTATTATAAATACATAGTATCAAAATTGCGTACTATGTACTTATGTGAAAATGATTGCGATTTGCCCGTTGTGCGCACATGTTTTTGACGATCAAATCCGAGGCTTTTTGAAAAATAACCGGTACACCGGAACCAGTAGTAGCCGAGTCGAGGGATGATCTCTCTCGCGGATAGTTTATTCATCACAAACGAGCGAGATTCCAGTGCGTCTGAATCATCTACCATTATTTGCTATCACATATAATCGGATTCTGTTGGTTTTGTTTGGGATCCTTGTCATCCCTCCGGCACGTCATGCGACGAAAATGAGAGAAAGAAAATTCCCTGACCTATAAGCCCGCTCTTCTATTCGCAATATGATGAACATATTTGGTATAGCTACTATTTTGATTTTCACTGAACTATTTCACTGCAAAGACATCAGCTTACAAAATGTCCTCAAAGCACTCAATCTTCGAGCTGAAAATGTCACTATTTCACTCGGTGACGTTGACCTTGAGAATATTGTTCTGTCATTCAGTGGAATCGAAATAGACAAAAACCGGGCTGGGCAGAACGGCATCAAAACTTTAGGTAAGATTTTGTAATTATGGCAATGTAATTTTCTCATAACAGCATCAAAAATTTTCGGATCATTTCAGAAAGTCTTGATCCCGAAAAGCGAAACATTATTCGCTATCCGGAGTTAGTCGAGTCAATCGATCGTTCTGTTAACCCATGTGACGATTTTTACTCGTTTGTATGTGATGGTTGGATACGATCTCATCCTATCCCTCAGAATCGATATGAATACACGCAAACCGAGCTTTTGAAAGAAAAACTCAACCAGCAATTGAAAGGTAAGCTATATCATAATTAACCCAGCCTTCAATGACTGCGCTTTCCCTAATTCAGAAAGTATTGAGTTCAAAGGTGCCGTCCACCCAAATTCTCGACTTCCATGTTTAATCGTTCCGGAGTCTTCTCATGTCCCTGAGTCTGAATATGAAGTCGAGAATCCGCGAAAACTCAGGCATCCCGTTTCCGGAAAACCCGCAAGCCGGCTTTCCGAACGGTGATTGGATAAGCGCGCACGAATAGGCGGGTATTTTTGGAGGGGTCGGTGCCGACTTTGGGCCCTCATGTCTTTTCACCATTCCAAAGCGATCTTCTTGCTTCCGAAGCGACATTTTGCGTCGCGGCGTGGGCATTGGCTTGATAGGGTCTACTATAGTAAGCTGCCAAAAGCTTAAGGCTCTTAATTCAGGGTGGATGGTGCCTTCAATGTGCTATCGGGAAAAAGACAACTAAAATCCCAATGGTTTGAAACAGCTGAGTGCTCTTTAATTCAAGGCAGAGTTTGTGGATGGATCCTATAGAACTGTGAGAGTTGTTAACTCGAATAATACGGTATCCTCAAACATCTTCATCCACTTTCGTCTCTTCTAAATGGTTGATCTGCAGTATGCGAATGCAACTCAAACACGCCTACATTTACATTCATTTGAATTCGAGTTTTCCACTTCCTTCTTTTGAGTCTGTCGTGTAAAACATTCCCATAAATTCAGCCGATTACCAATCGAAGCTTCAAATCGCAAAGATGAATTTTGTTCTTCTACCTCCTATGAGCCTAAAGGCTGATCTTGCCGCGTAGCTGCCGTAGATGGCAAATGGGTGATTTAGGCAAAACTCTCAGACATCTAGTCACGACATTATTCTGCCTTTCTGGACTGTAGTTTTCCTTTGTCACACGATTTGCCAGGGGATTGTATTCGGTCGTATCGCAAATGTGGAGTTTTTTTTGTCTGCTGTTTAGAATTTCATAATAATGTTGTAGTAGTACAGGTACAAAGTTAGAATTCCAAAATTTGTTTTTGGGATTATGTATGCGCAAATCTCGTTAATTTTGTTGTGGGGGAAGATCAAACACAACCACATACTGTAGCATAGCTAACGTCCCACAAAACTACTCTTTTTGCTTTTCCCTATATGTGGATTCAGTAGTGACTGCTCTATCCGGCGGTATGTTCAAAATCTGAAAATATTTGAAATCAGCGTCCTGCAAGCTATCTATTCAAAAAATTTTCATGTGCCGCAGGACACAGTAAGCGCTTTTTTGCGTCGTGAGTGGCGCAGTGATATAGCTGCCTTCTATTCATGCCAGAGAAATCTAGTTTACACCGCTGTCATCAGTGTCTCTTGAGCTATCCGCCAATGTATTTAAAGGTTCAAAAACATCAATATTTTTATAAATTACACGCTTTCAATCTCATTGGTCCTTTTTCACTGGTAAGATATTCAAAGTTATCGCACAAAGTTCTGAGCAACATATTTGAAATCAGCGTTCTGCAAGCTATCTATTCAAAACTTAAAATTCTGATCTTTTGTTTCGGATTTATTAGTCTCTCGCAGTGGTAAAATTAACTAGGGTAGCTCCGGCCCTTGGCTGCCGTGACCTATCAATATCGATTTTTGATAACAGAATCATGGGGTTCAGAAGTAGTGTCTATTCGTTGATCTTTAAACTCCAAAACTACGAGTATACGGGGAACGTAAAAATGGAAAATGAATATCAATTTATTGCATTCCGTCGAAAACTGAAAGTCATTCCCAATAAATTCAAATATCCCAAGACACAGTACTACACAATATCTCCAATTTTTGCCATAAAACTGATGCTGCCATTCTAGCTTCGACTTTTTGATGTAAAATTTTATGAATTGCCTAGACTGGGTAACAAGACAATAACTATTTTATTTCGCGCAAAACCACATTCTCTCCTTCCTCACCATTCAAGCCATTTTCGAAAAACTGAAAACTCGTACTCATTCTTGTGAATCCTGATATAACGGATTGACGGATGTTCAGTCCCTGAACTGCGCGAACGGTTAATCTCATCGAGGAGAACATGAATCACAATACGCAAAATGTTCACCACGCGAGGGGAGCATTGAAAAAGTGGAATAGATAGAAAAACGAACTTGAAAAACGGTTTGACCAATAAAGGGAAAACATATGCTGTTTGTCCTGATGGTGTGTTGGCGTAACATCAATCGTTGATCAAGGTATTCTACACAACCAGAGGCGGGAAGTAAAGGGGGATCTTTTTAGTGGTGACATTTTCTGAACTGAAAAGAAGATCTTGAAAATATTATATTTACAAAGGAGGGTCGCGAACTCGAGGTGGCCGATCACTATAAGATGCATATCCTCACGAAGAGCTCGAAACGCTGATTTCAAATTTGTTTTCCATTCTGCAGAACGCTTCTGAGAAGGAAGATACAGGCTTTTGCGCGAAGTTTGCAAGGCTGAGAGTAGCTAAAATTATCAAGACCCAAGTATTTGAACTCAAATCTACATGGAACAGCTTATTTATACTTAACAAATTGACGACCGTTTGACACACATGGTGTGTCAAGCAATGACTACTGTATGGGACCTTGACACACCACGTGTGTCAAGGCTTGAATTCTACTAAAATGGCTACCATCTTAGGATAAACTCACTCCATGAGCTTTCTTTTGCACTGAATCTAGGGATGACCTCTAGCTTTTTTCAGTGTTTTAGATCTACTATAGGTGTACTGTAGATGGCAGCATGCGTAATTATAGTCAAAAAATATGGGCTGGTCCGTAAAAGGCCTTGGTCCCAAAATGTAGACAATTAAGAACCTGCATGGTCGTCAATGTGCTAATGTGGTGCTGATCGTTCAGAATGTTATTTTGTAGAGCGAAAAGCAATTTGAACGATTCCATGATTTGTAGACGCTGAAAATCATGCAAATTTCGATGATAAAAACTTTCATAACTTTCTTCTCGATCTGCAGATATGGAAAGCAGATTTAAAATGCGCTCCAAGCTCTTTGTAATTTTATGCATTCTATGGTAACCGGCCACTTCGATTCCGCGATCCTCCGTTGTTATTGCGATAGAAGAACTATAATTACTCAGATTGAAATGTGAAAAATAAGGAACAGCAATGATCTTTTAGCGCCAAAATAAAATAGATGTGCAAACTTAATTCGCAAAAATATTGTTTTCTTCTTGTTATTAAAATATTGTTTTTGTTCTGCCGAGTATCCAGCAGTGAAATATGCTTTAATATCATTAATTCAATTCAATTCAAAAAAATAGTGCTTTTGTTACTATCTAGAGCAGTTACAGCAATATTATCTACTCCCATACGGGACCCATCAAGAGAGGATGTCCTCATGACAACGTTCTATAATAAATGTCTCCAAAATGCATATTCTGGCGGTTCTGATGGTTTTCGTCTGCTATTTTCCAAGCTAAGGTGTTTCGAGTTTTTTTAGATACAATACCTTAATCAACTAATTTTTTTTGCAGAGAAGTCAGACAGGTCGCTACTTTGACTGATTGGCTGCTTATAATGAGGACGGAAAAGTTATTATATGAACTTACTATCTCAGCGGATGAGGACAATTCTGCGAAAAACATTTTGCAGGTTAGCGATGTCACGTTCACATTGATAGCTCCGATCCACCACTTTTCAGATAGTGCCCTCGGGGTCCATGCTCTCAGCACAGGTCTATTTTGACCCGGCTTACACTCAAGAGCTCATAGCAATTAGAGAGGTGTTGTTTAAAATATTAGCTGTGATAGCAAGCGAGGATCACAGAGCAGAATTTATTTCAAGAAATTTTTTGGAACATGTAAGGAGAGTCGACTCGCTACTCCGAGTTGATCAAACGGTGGCTAAGGTATGTTTTCGGCTCTTGGCTTATGAGACGTCTCGATGGCAAATGCTCAAAATGTGTTAGTGGGTGAAGTTCTAAAAGAAAAAAAATTGTCACGGTCTTGAGCTTACGTTGATCTATACTTGCTGCTAAATAAATCTATAGCCTTTGAAATCGTTGTACCTCAGAATCTTTTAAAACATTTTGTTTCCAATTTGCATCTCAAAGTAGTTTCTAACAACTCTCAACAATCTTCTTCACCTTTCTGAGCAAAGCCTATAGTCCGACGACTATCTCTTGAATGATCATTCCACTGATCATTTTCAGATCAAGAAAGAAACCGAATTTGACTCTGATTCGATAGCCGTCTCTGTTATCGAGTTGCAAGGACTGCTACCATCGGTATAGTTGCAAAATTTACTGACAAAGTGTTTTTTGCTTTTGCTAAAGCTATACAGTCTTTGTTACTAATTGGATGGTATTTTTTACAGGTGGACTGGATGCGCTACTTATCAGCGTACATGCCGCCTCAACATCAACGAACGCTTGCAAACAGGAAAGTGCGAATAACCCAGGTGTTAACTGTTGAACGAATGGAAGAATTGTTGTCAAATATCGACCCCCAAACACTTTCAGATTACCTTGATTGGAAGGCAAGCATACTTCATATATTTTTAAGGTTTTTTTTACTACGAATCAATATTACCTATATTTCTGTGTAAAGCGGTGTTTAGCAGAACCGCAGTCTGATAAGCTTAACTTGTTGGAAGTCTCTACATCCCTGAATGTGTGAAGAAGAATTAAAAGCTGTGAATTTGCAACAAGCACATAGATTTAATGATTGCTCTCTTTAAAAGAATTTTCTGGTTCATAGTATATATAACGGCCACCATGATCCGTCTTGGGTCCATCTGTTTGAACAATTTCAAAATGAATTACTGTGCAGTAGTAGACAGTTGATACATGCAGTAGCTATGTTTTTGAAACATTGTGGCCCAGAAAGCGACTGCCATAAAATTTCGGTCCTGAGTACTACCGTTCAAAATTTCAAGAGATAAGGATGGAAACTTTTCTCGCCATTGAATCATATAATCTTCCAAATCTTTGCTAAATCTGTTCACTTAATGGAAAAGTTGTCGCATATAAAAGCAGAGAAAAACCACGCATCATTTTTTTCACACACTCATGTCCTTATGTACTTAGTTTTTAGTGGTGCACGTTTCAGATCATCTTCCACTTCAGTGACTATCTAGGCGAAAAATTCCATATCCTAATGGAGGTTAGTTTTTGATATCAATTGTACGTGTTCAAGTGTGTATTCAATTTGGAACTTGAACCGGATTATTGCGTAGGAATTCTCGGCTCAAGTCTACGGAATAAAAGAACGAGATCAAGCTGACGAATGTGTATCAATCACTGTGAATATGTTCTACGACATTGCGGGAAAGCATTTTCTCAAGCGACACTTCGACTTTGATAGCAGTGGGTGTGCGGTGCAAGAGACAACAAGCACAGAGAACTTGACAGAAAAATTTCAGTGTTCTTGGTGAAAGAGCTTATCGAGGATGTTAGAGACGCTTTCCTAGAAATGCTGAATGAGAATGACTGGATGGATGCCAATACGAAGAGGAGAGCAAAGCAGAAGGCAAGCCAATTTGAGAGTCTATGGGGTAGTCCACAAAAAATTACTGAAAATCTTTTATTTTGTGCTATGGTTTGGTGCTAGTCTTCATCTCCATATTCTTTTGTCCTATCGTGACCATGTTGACTATGGCTAGCTAGAGATGATCTAGCTTTGGGATTTATTAACCGCAGGTTTATTACCCGCTATGGAAATACAAGTCGCAGGTTTTCGAGATTTCGATTGAAGCATCGGAAGCAAATTTTGAAGCAATGTGTTGCTTTTCAGCCGAAGCACATTATGGACGCTGTCTGAAAAAATTTCTGTTGGGACTAGGCACTGTCAACGGAGCCGTGAGGTTCCGCGTTTTTGTCTGCAAGTGCGCTTATTAAGTGCCAGTTAATAAGTGTTACTTGGGGATATCTTTTGAGCCATTTGGACAGATTATTACCTCCGAACCCGTCCAGTGTTGAACCCACAAATTTCCCGTCTGGTCGATTTGAGAGCAGAAAATTGCTAAAAAGAGGCATGGTCAAGAGATGAAGTTTCGCCAAAAATCACTGCGCACTCGTGGAAATTTTTGGAGGCCAAAAAATGCTTTTATCAAACCCAGAGAAGGATATCTCGGAAGGGATCTCGTACGATCTCGTGTAAAACTTTCCTATCATGACAAAAGTTTGTAATTTCACTCTTCCCAAGGTCATCAATTTTTTTGCCTTACACATCATGTCTACCCTGTAGGTCCTTTCCCAAATTCTGGCAACATCAACGTAAATGCACCTCATCGTTTGTGCAGACATACAGGAGGTTATCGGATGAGTGCTATATTACCGGCAAAAATGTGCTATGGCAAAGCGAAGTTTCCATAGGAGTCTCTCGAGCTTTTTGGAACTATGGTTGGGTATACTACATGATATGCTCATTAAGCGAAAAAAATTTAGAAACAGAGAGAGTAAGAGAATAATCAGAGAAACTCACAAAGTAATATACTCTCTACAATTTAGGCCAATGCCATTCGCGACTTCATTGCCTACGACAGCAGCATATTTAATGAAACTTTGAGAACTAAAAAGTATGCCAAGGTAGTTTCCATATAATGTATCGAAATTATCCTCCAAATAAGAAATTTCAACATTCAGCTAAACTTCACGACGAAAAACTCGTATTACGATATCGTTCGAACGCTCGAACTATGGATGCAAGATAGAGCATTCCACAGGTTAGAGGAGACCAATACCAGAGACACATTCGAAGCTTCTGTGACCGAAGTCAACGCATTTTACGATAGCAATCAGAATCAAATAGGTAAGCAAGAAGAGGATTACCATTTATAAAAATCCCATAAATTTGCACTCATTGGTTTTGTAGCTTTGATGGCTGGCATGCTGCAGTCTCCATTTTTCAACGCATCACTACCCAGGTATGCTAGCAAATTATTCAGAGCAATCCACTTATCAATTGATAATTGAAAGTGAATAGCATTGGGTTGGTCCGAAAGTTCTGTCGCACCATTTTTAAAAATCTATAATTTTTCCTATTGATGGCTTTGTTAAGGAGTCGTTTTAAAGAGCAATTTACTATTCCAAACAAAAATATAAGCGATCAAATCGGTTGAAGAAGACAAAGTTATGAATTTCCAAAAATGGTGCTACGGGACTTTCGGGTCAACCTAATAAATTGGTAATTTCTTTTTTTTTTCAGGATAATGAATTATGGTGCAATTGGTGTTGTTGCAGGACACGAGATTACACATGGATTCGACGATGCCGGTACTAGCGCTTTCAGTAACCAATTTTTTTCTAGAAGTTCATTAAAAATTAGGAGCATCTTATGACGAAGTCGGCAATAGGAACAACTGGTGGGATGCAGATACCTACAAAAATTTTGAATGGAAAAAGACATGCTTTGATGAACAATATGGAAGCATAGCTGTAGAGGACCTACATGTCAGGGTAAGCTGTACGGTACTCTCCACATCGAATGGATGTCTAAGCTTTTATTTTAATTTAGATTGACGGTAGAAGAACCGAGAGCGAGAACATAGCTGATAATGGCGGAATGCGAGCTGCTATAAAGGTGTGTGCTAGAATCTCTGAGATAATGAAGGAGAGTAAATATTTAGGCTGCTTCTCATTTTGTTAATCGCAGTGAAGAATTTACCATAGAAGGATTGGAGGGATTTACGCAAATGCAGTACTTTTTTATGAACTATGCATTTGTAAGTCGAGATTGTTTTTATGGACATGGCTTCTCTCAGGTAATGCTTCAGATCTGGTGCGGAAGCACTCGACGTGCCACATTGCTGAACAAACTTGCCACGGATGTACATCCGCCGGATATGTACAGAGTGAACGTTGTGCTGTCTAATCAACCGGAATTTGCCAAAGCCTTCAACTGTCCGAAAAGATCACCGATGCATCCAGAAAAGACTTGCACGGTCTGGTGATCCACCTGAGGTTAAAGTTCTGGCAAGTACGAGAGCAAAAATGAATGGACTGACTCCGGGTCAACGCATCTTCCATCGCGAGCTAATTCGCAGACAGTCCTTACAGTTACCAGATAAGGATTGGCAGGCCGTTGTCGATTTCTGAGCAGTCACATTATCAGATCAAAAAAAAGTTGAATTGGGTAAGGGACTGCATGTGTCGAATGTAGGAGGGCACCGCGCGGACTTCTTGCAAAAACGCATTTCCATGAAAGGTGCGCATTTGTTGCAGATGACCGCTGGGGCCCCCCTTTCCGGCGACATCTAGTTCTTTACTCGTGCAAATTCAATCATTCTCAAGTTCTGTAAAAACTGTATTATTTTCTATGCTAATGTTGAGCCCTCTTACGAAAGGTCACACCTAGGGTTTGTGATAATTCGTGAAATAGCACAAATAACCAACAGATTCAATACTTCATTGACTTTTTTGGAAAAAAGCTCAGACGGAAGCAGTTTTTTCTCATGCGAATTCCAATAACCATTTGCTTTCGATGGCAAATGCAAGTAACTTCAAACATTTCAGACAATCTCGTGCAGGTGTATCTATCGGGCGTAAAGTAATCCAAAATTGTGTTTCTTCTAATAATAAGTTCATGTTTTGAAATCTATGGAACGTGCTGCTTTTATTGATAGGAAGTTTTTGCAGTTGAACCAGATATAATTGAGTATACAGTCGAGTAGATTTTTTGCTTAATATAGTGTGCACAAAAGGTGAAATGCGGTAAAATTTGCGCGTGAGGAAGCTTCGACTGTGACGCCGGCCAATCGCGCGCGCAAAATGCCGGCAGTGCTGGCGCAGTTACCTGATCACGCGCAAATCTTACCGCATATCATAAACTGTGCAAGCACACTATATTAAGCGGAAAACTCGACTGTATTTCTGAAGGAATCGTAGTCCGATAATATTAATACTCGCGTTTTCAAAAGGCCTTCTAATACAAAAACAAGTTGAAGTTACACCGTATTAAGCGGTGTAGTGGGGCCGTATGTTTCCGCACCTGGAATTGTTCGATCCTGTCGTAGACCGTTACATTGATATATGTCAAGTATTTATGCGTCGATCTTTGAGACAATTGCATTTACTGCCTTTTTTGACTACGTAAGTCCTTTTCGGGTAATGTAGCCCTTGTCTAGTCAGGTGAAATAAAAACTTTGTCATTTGATTAATCGTATTTATGCTAGTAATTTCAGTCCTCTGCAGTAACCTTCTTACATGCAAACATTTAGCACCTTGTTGCGAAGTAGCGTACCCTATCCTCAGCTTTGAATACTCATTTTCCTTCAGAAAAAGCTCTCAAATGCTGTCTAGGGAAATTCGGGTTTGATCGGCAGAAGGATGTGGTTGCTGAAGCAATCGGAAGAAACCATCTTATTTATTGAGAGAAAACATATACTGAGGACTGCGCTATAGAAGCCTGCATGGATAGTTGTGTATTTCCGAGGATATTTGTCTATCTTGGTGCAATAGAGGCCCATTACTGGAACACATCAGCATTGTTGAAGAAAAGCAAGTATCTATCACACAGGCACCCTTAGCGTAATTTGTCACTGCAATCCGAAATACAAAATTTAAAAAACTAAAAACCACAAAATCAGTTTTAATGCCCATTACTCGGTCAATTTTTATTTAAAAACGAGATCGCTGGTGAAAATCATATCCCGTGTTTTAAATAGTGGGACTTTGCCCAGCGCTTTGCTCCACTTCTTATTACTGAGATTTCCCCTTATTTACCAATACACAATATTTTTTTAAATTTCAACAGAAAATCTTAGGTCGCGAAATTTCTTGGTGTGTTCAAGCCGGTCAAGTTCCAACGTCCTGTCCACCTTGTGCTTGTGAGGTTAGCGCAATAAAAGAAAATTGAACGTTGCTCAGGAGCTTGACTAAGAAGGCATACGTCAAGAAAAACGCGTCAAACTAATTAACTCCGACAATCGCAAATTTCCGGGAAAAACTGAATTTCTAAAACTTACGGGGGGGGGGGGAACTCCTATTAGAGCTGCCAGATAGGGCGGGACTCACCCACACGGCTAAATAGGAGAATCCCTCCGGACGTTCTAGAAGTTCAGTTTCCCCCGGAAGTCATTTGCGATTGTCTGAGAAAGCGTGTGTCTAACAACAAGATATTTAGTGCAAATCTAGCACACAGCATTTTATCCATTGATAACTTGCTGGTTATCCAGCTATAATTAGGGCTGATAATTCGTTCGTTAACAAACTTGATCACTAGAATCAGCACAACGTTGTTACTTAGCTTGTACGCACACAATATGCGAATATACTTGACAGTGTATAAAGATTAGAAGATGGAGAATTGGATGTGAGTGGCAAGCTTCACATGACATGACTTTATTCACGAATATATGAAATGCGCATAGCTCAATTGTGGCAATAACGACATTTGTTCTGGCTACGACTGTAGCTCTCTTCGGCATGCGCATCGTAGAATGGCGGAGGTCCATACATATACTGAGGATTCATGTTCCATGGGATGTAGCCCCAAGGGGGGTAGTAACGGTGATAGTGTTCGGAAGGTGAAGGAGAACGATGACGACATCTGGATCGATGGCCACATTGTTTGGAGATGAACTCACTTCTGGCGTGTTTCTTCTTTTCGTCACCCTCCTCCTTCTCTTCATCATCATCGCTGCTTGAACACGACATTAATCCATGATCAGAGTCATTTCTGCGAACGTAAATGTTGACGTAGTTATAGCCTCTATCAACAGCTTCTTTCAAATTGTCAGCAGTTCTAACTTCACTTTGATCGTTATTTTGATCAATATAGTAAAGCTCATCAGTATTGAAGGGTAGGGTTTTCAGTTGCTGCTTGAACTTCTTGAAAAGATCCTTTTTATCTTTATAGGAAATAGTGATTGTTGGAATATTCGCATAGCAGAGCCTGACGTTGACTTCACGGTCGTCTTCAGACATGATGGTAGAATAGACTTTCACATAGCCTAGTGAACCAACGCGCTTTATATAGGGCGAAATTTGCGGAAAGAAAGGCATAACTCCTCGTAATATTGCACAACAATCTCTTAGTGTTGCTGCCGTGTTTCTTTTTCATCATGAGATCGTGCCACTTTCTACCTGATCGTTGGTTGTGCAATATTATTCAACATTATAAGAACCCACCCATTTTTGGATCTATAAAACAAAGGCGAGCGGTCATTTCTCCATTCTTCCCTCATCATGGCTGACGAAAATACCATCTCCTTCAAATTCCATGTGAAGCCTACACCCTCCTTATCTATCAAGTACAAGGACAAATATGACCTTTACGAGAAGTTCTTGAAGGAGGCAAAACGACACGGTTTCCCCGTTGAAGGCAACTTCTATGCCTCCGACCGCGTCAGCGACATTTATGTGATAAGGAACGCTGATGAACTCTTGGCTACTCTTGAAGATAATTATGATGCGAAAGTCTACTTTCCGTGCCCGCCAAGCTTGGACCGCTTCCATCCGTGCCATGACTGTGGTTATGAAGAAGAACACAGAAACGAAGACCGACGAGGAGCCAATGGCGAGAGGAAGAAGTGCTCCGCATGCAAACGTTCCTCTTCTAGAAGAAGCGCGCAGTGTGAGTCTTACAAAGATATGTGTCCTCATTACGTCATGCCATGGAATTACTGGATGAGTTCTCCCTATTTCTGTAACTATTCTCATAGCTACGCAAGTGCTGAGCTACCAAAGTGCAAAAATCGAATTTGTTCTTGCAAGGATCTTAGTGAAGACTTTGAGAAGCTGTAAACGAGTGGTTGGGTTTTACTATTGAATAAATTGATTTTTGACATACGGTTTTCTTGTATTTTTTGTCCAAGTAAAAGATTATCTTGAAACTCGTTGCGCTCTTACAAGGGAAAGTTCCCAAGTCAGCTCGGCCAACCCCAATGATTCATATATCACCGTAACGGGCCTGAAACGCTGATTCCAAATCTGCCTTCCTTTTCTGCGGAGCAACTTTCCGAGGGAAGTTATGAGCGTTTAAACGTCTAAACATGTCATGTTCAAAGTGGCTTAAAATTAGTTGAAAGTTGTAAAACGACACCTAACGGAATTTCATTATCTGTGTTTCGTCCTTGTAATCAATATACTCGATACAAAACTGATAAATCACTTTCATGTGTTATTGTACAGGTTTCGCCAGTTTTAAGCCACTTAAAACATGACAAATTTAGACTTTTAAACGCTTATAACTTCTCTCGAAAAGTCGCTCAGCAAAAAAGGAAAGCAGATTTGGAATCTGCGTTTTAGGCCCGTTATGGTGATATATGACTCATCCGGGTTGGCCGAGCTGACTTGGGAACCTTCCTCGTTAGATTGCTTTTTAGCATCAGAAGGAAGTTCTCAAAACTAGCGTCCTCATTTCCTTCGGCGGGCATGCGCACCGCATTTCTTTAAAAGTCCAGAAGTGCGTGCGAAAGTTCGGAGATTTGCTTGAGTCATCCAGATAGTACGTACTTTAAGATTAATGAATAATGAGCTGTCACTCGCACTGTGTATATTTACTTTTATCCAGCTTTTGTATTTGATGCCAGGCTGTATAGGTGAATCATCGACCTACGAAGAGCACGGTGAAAAACGCGCGGTTAAGGGCATATACAAGTGCATGCTACAAATTGCCATTGTATAAGTCGTTTTTTTCGTGAACTTCAGCCGCGCCTCGCTTGCTCCGCAATGCCAGTTCGTGCGGTTAAGAAACTTACATCTCTTTTGTTCTACGTAAGTAAAACCACAAAATACTTGGAATACCTCAAAGACTCAATAACATGCCGTTTTCATATCTTTTTTTTATTGTGCTACTGTAGCTAATTATTATGTTGTTCGATGGCAGTATCGACAGGGGATGGGTGGCGTAGTGGTATGCTGCTACCATGAACGGGGAAGATCAAGGTTTGAACCGAATAAGGTCTTACTCTTCGACGGCTTGAATCATTGAAAAATCAATTACTGGCGTCATAAATTCAGACCAGAAGTACCTGTATGCGATGCGGATGTTTGTATAAATAAAAGCAAACAGTTGTTTGACAACAAAGAAAGCAATCGCTGGTTAGGTAGCACTTCATCATAATAAAGTGGACTATCTTATCAACTAGTGACTTATTTATCAAGCACCCAGTTGCTGATTAATCTCTTTGAATAAAAATGCAATCAAGCAGTCCAAAGCCCAATCTGCACTGCAGTATTTAGAGATGAAACTATAGTATATCGCATATTCCATCAAACGTGAGAAAGGTCATCGCACTGTGTCATCCCTCTACGGTCATGGTATTTTTCGCAATAAATTGGTCAGACAAAAGATAACACTGTCAAGAGTGTTATTCACTTTAATGCAGAAGGTAGAAGAGTAGGACAGTGAACTGAACCGCTGCTATGTCCCAATATGAATAAGGTTTCTCCACTATGGGTCAACCAAGCCCGCTATTCTGCGTGGGTGCGTAGCAAGTGGTACCCAGGCAGCCGACTGCTGACGCAGCCAGCCGCCAGAGTTGCCGGCAAAACCGCTGCAGATCGTATAGTAACTACGCTCGTCCTCTAAAGCTCTTGCCGAGAGGTTTTCTCCCACCTCGTCAAGCTGAGGGCGATATCAGCCTAAGGAAAGCGTGATATCCTCGATATCTATATTTTGAACAGCAGAAAATCCATGGCTTTTGAGAAATATGCAAATAAACGAAGGTGAACAGAGGAGAGGTTTCTCAAAGGAAAATGATCTCATATTCAAATCACTTCAAAAACTCAAAGGTAACTGAAAAAATTGAGTAAAACAAAAGTCAATATTAAAAGATGAAAATATGCCACATCTGGTTTCGAGAAAATAAAAAAAATAATGAAAAAATTTCGAAATTCACAACTCATTGCAAATAATAAAAGGTTCAAAATTGATAGAACCACCTCTGATAATCCTTCAGCAAAACCGCATTTCGGATTCAGAAGTGTTCATAGAGAAGTGAATTTGATCTCTAAGAATTTTTCATTGGAAAACAAGGATCGTCAAAACTACAGCGTCATGGATATTTATTGTTCTTTGATTTCATGACTTGTAGCAGAAAAAACTGTTGATTTTCTCTTCATTCATTTTTGTAATTGTTTATGAATTTTTGGAAATTTTTCGGTGTGGTTTGTATTCGACTATATGGTTTTCAATGAAATATGGTTTTTCTCTGCTGTCTAAAATGATATAGATATTGATGATATTACGCTCATTGGCCCACTTAATTTGATTGACTTAATCAGCCTTATTTAGCTCGCTTAACATCACTAGGTATGAAATAATCATTTTGACACAGTTTTCTTAACGTTATATCCATGACATTATCCTGTAATTGTTCTCATCCATTTTTCAACGTAAAAGAAAGAAAAAAAATTATTAAAAATTTGAGAATTCCTAATTTTTTTTTAGCTTCTGCTTCATTTGAGTTTTTGAAGTGATTTGATTTTGTGATCATTTTCCTCGAGAAAACAACCCTCCTCTTCACCTTTGTTTATCTGCATGTTTCTCAACAACATGAAATTTTTGCTGTTCAAAATTATATAGATATCGAGGATATCACGCTTTCCTTAGGCTAATATCGCACCTCAGCTTGACGAGGTGCGAGGAAACCTCCCGGCAAGAGTTTTGGACGACGAGTGTAATCACTGTACCATTTGCAGCTGCTTTGCCGGCAGCTCTAGCGGCTGGCTGCGGCAGCAGTCGGCTGCTCGGGTGCCACTTGCACGCCTCCCATTCTGGGTGAACAGCTATCTCGGAGTGATCGAAGATTGCAACGAGAATTAACCCGCTGATTCACTGTGGAAAATTATAGTTCATAGCTCATAAAAATAGTTCATAATGAGTAATCATTCAGTGGTCTTTCGGACTTTTGGCCCACGTTTCAGAGGGATATTGAAGGTCTTGAGGCTGAAGAAGTTTGCTGAGGGCAGAGCTCGTTTTTTGCAAGGTGCTATCGATGTTGCAGACATAGTTCCATCTATAGCGCTGATTCGCAGGCGTTACTCAGAACGGACACCTCGATTTTGATCCACAAAACAAAAAAAATCCTTCTTCAGCATTTTGCTCAACCAAAGATGATTTGGAAAAGGAGAAATCTTCCTCAACACTTCTGTGACACGAGTTTTTGCACAGAAACACTAATCAAATTTCTGTCACTTAATGGCTAAGAAAGAGTTTGGAAGGACCTTCAACGACTATGTATTCAAGACTGTGAATCTGTAATCCAGAAAATGAGGAGTAGCAGTCATTATAAGGTTTTTGAAGGCTTGATATCAACAGCGCTCCTACTTGATATCGACGAACTGTTGCTCATAAACTCAGCTACTTGTCTGTTTTCGGAATATCATCATCATAACTTACGATAACGGGTGTGTCTAAGGGTGTGTGTGTGTGTGTGTGTGTGTGTGTGTGTGTGTGTGTGTGTGTGTGTGTGTGTGTGTGTGTGTGTGTGTGTGTGTGTGTGTTACGAAATTCGTAGAGCAGTTTTCAGCCAACGTCCTGAGCTCAAATTTTGCATAGCACATGCTACCTTCATGAAAGCCCAATATGCAAAAGCACGAGTAGATTCGTTGAGTGGATCCCTCAAAAACTGCGCGCCAAACGGATCCACCGGCTTCTATCCCGCAAAATTGGGTCCGTATCACCACTTTTTGCAACGTGGTGGATGCGTTTGGTAAGCAAATGTGCAAGCGATGGAATTTAGCCCGAAGAGTGGTCAGAAGTTTACTACATAACGAAAACGGCGCCAAAAGAATTGGCTGCGTAAATGGTCAATTTGCTAAGGTTCTACTCAAGAATTTGAGAAAATTTTCGTACGGAGATGTAGAGCACGGTCACTATTGCCTTTATGGCGAACTACCAAGCCATGACAAATTCAGAAACCAGTTCAAATTTGCGTTTGTCTTTCTGCGAAAAGTTTCATCCATACGAAATCACCGATCTCACGTGAAAAAGCTTTCTAAATGAGAAGTTGTTTACATTTTATTCGTGGTAGTCGGCATAGCGCGGTGAGTTCCAGTGCCACGATTTTACGAGAATGAGTAAGGCACTACTATAGTAGAGCCAGTGCGAGCCTCTGCGAAGCAGAGGTGGCGCACTGGTTAATCATAAGAGTAGAACCTTTTCGCTTTCACTCTCCAAGAAGCAACTTTGCTTGGGAACATTTTTTGAGCGAGCCCACGTCCAAAATAATGAATAGCCATTATACTAAATTACAGCAAAATTACAATGGTTTACAGAGAACACAAAACCTGAGCGAATTAGACATTGAATCGTATAGTATTATGAACGCAAGTGAAGAAAGTATGTGAACACACTAATATGAAAGTTTCTGAATCACGAAAGTCAAGGACGAACTTGTTCCTTTGAACCGCTGGCGCTGCTAGACGCACTGTTTAATTTCTTGCTGGTCTGGAAATACCGCAAACGGGTTATATTATTAGCGCAAGAAAAGAAATTACATTCTTAGGAGGTGTAGCAGTTGGCGAGTTTTCGCTATGCGTAGCTCCTTCTGCGCTTGAGCAGAAGGTAGTCTCAAACTTTCTTGCGTTTTTTGGAGTTTTGCCGTTGGAGATGATCGCTGTGCAGTAGTAAGTACAAGTTGCCGATCTCCTTTTGGAAGCGGGGCAATTTTTGGCATATCAGGAGATTTTGATGGTATCTGGAAAGGAAAGTGTTAAGTAGATAATATCTCTGTATTTTACCACTCACATTTGCCTGCGCAGAAGTCTTTTTGGTGCTGTCAGCAACGTCCGAGGAAGCTGTCTCCGTCGTTGCGTCGGATTTGGGAATAGATTTCGCTTTTCTTTCTACAGATTTTGCACCTTCCTAAGATTGAATTTGTCAGCATGGCCAGGAAACGGCTGATACATGTAGAAACTAACTCCACTACCTCTAGCTTGCCCATAAACGTGCGCAGTTCTTTTGCGAGACGCGCGCAATCTCTTTTGAGTTCATCTTGCAGTTTTGCTGTAGATATTGCCTCCAGCGCTGATGCTGCGCTTGAAAGCACATCCTGAAAAGCGCACATCAACTATGTCCTTGTAGAAAACGGTTACGCGCATAAAATGGCAAGCGAGAGCATCTTCATTTTTGGCGCAACAACTTATCCTTCCGCGAGGTGTTATCGGCAACAAAAAGCAGTATAACAGCTTGTGTAAGACTGTACAACCAACATTTATCCGGTCGTTCTTCATAAAAGCAGAAATCAGGAGAATCCCAGGCTACCCAAGGTTTTGTCGAAAGTAACGGCTACGGAGCTTTTTTTGCCCGAAAGTCCATAGCCGTAGAGTTGTAGGCAGGGCCCGGCACGTGGTGGGCAAACGGCGCTTTCCAAAACGAATTCCCCTTTGGTCCCAATATTTTTTACGAATACCCCCTTAAGCCCAAAAACGATGCGTTGTTCTTGTGCAACGAGAGCGCAGGCCATACTTCGCCTAAAAGCGCCCAAAAGCGCTCAAAATGCTCAAACTCCTCTAATTACTATCACTTGTACCAAGATAGAGAATAGGAAGAAGAATAAGCAAGAAAAATGATGAAGGATAAAGAAATATCAAAGTAACGCATTCATCGAACTGAGAGACGCCGTTCTCGCGCGTGTCGATTGATGGGGGCGCGCTTTCCGTCTTAGAAAGGCTGGGCAAAAACTCAAAAACTAGCTGATGCGATTTTGGGCTCTAACAAAGACAAGAGGAGGAGTTTCGGAACCAAAATCTCACCATATAGTAAACATTAGGTGTACAGCAGATTTGTGTAAAAATTTTGAAAAACTTATGTGAACCGAAAGTTTTGCCTACCTCAGGTGGGCATTAGGTGGGCAATTGCCCACCTAATTTGGAAAAAAGTTAAGCTTGCTCTTCATTCACATAAGTTTTTCATAATTTTTCATACATTGTTCCTTAGTCCTATTGCGCGTATACACACCAAGTCTCGCGCGATTACGTTTTCACTGCGCTGCAAACGAGCCATTTTTCCATTTTCGTTATAGTGGGAAATTTTCAGAAAAAAGCTTGCCACAACCTTCAGTCACATAATTTTCCAATAAAACTTGTAAAAGCCCAGCAGGCTCGTGTTCATGTACCTACCGAGTTTCATACCGTATGGTCGTCAATGCGCTGCAAACGAGCTATTTGAATTCACATCTTCATTTACCAATTTTGCAAAATTTTTGAAAAAAAAATGCTTATTACACCCATCATTCACACAAGTTTTTCATAATATTTCATACTTTGTTTCTACTAGCCTCTTTTCGTTTTCGCTTACCTAATTTGGTGCTATATCGTTACGCCTGCACTGAGAACTGATCATGTATTCATGCTGTTCAACGGCATCGCTTATTCGAAGTCGCGCACGCGGCAATTGGCGGCGGCGAGGCGTAACGCGCGCGAACTCTGCTGTTCGTTGAAGCTTGTGAAGACTGCTTCCCAATGAGTTAGATATTAAGGCAATAAGCATGATTCGACCTTCTATTGCTTGTACTTGGAATCTTCTTCCGAGGCTCCGCCCCGGACCCCGCAAAAACGATTTCCCCCTTGCTTTTTTCCCCAAAAACGATTTCCGGCTTGTCATTGCCCACCTCGTGCCGGGCCCTGGTTGTAGGTTTTTTGATCTGCATAGAAAAAAGTACTAGATGTTCTTTTTTATGCCTCGAACTGAAAGAGTGCTAACCTATCTTTATCCAAATTTGCATAAGCTGGAGGAGGTATGCTCGTAACCTGCTTTTGGGAAAAAATTGAGCAGGTTCATTCCGTTCTCACATTTATCAGTGCCATGGATGGCCTTCATAGATCCAATGATTTTTTGCGAGTCTCTATCGTTTAACACGTTTCGGACAGCGAAATCGCGCGCGGAGAAAAAGAAGGTACTACTTTCAGCCGTTAGCCAACAGAGGGACCTTAATTCGTAGATTGTGTGCTACATCTGTAATCAGCATTTCAAATAAGATCCATACCCAGAGTTTTTAGCGAACTTGAAGTGTTTGAGTTTTGTCGTCTGAGAAGGACTCCCGTGCTTTCTTGGAAGATGGGAACAAGATCTCAGTTTTTAATCCTATTCAAAAGTATTTATGTTGTAAATGATACACATCATTATTGCTACGTTTTTCTCTTTGTATTCAAAGCTAAGAAAAGTTGCAACGCTGCACGCGTCTTTCGCATTGCCGCACTTCGTTGCAACTGATGTTCGATTTGTCCTCATATCTCTTGAACAGATATCGATGGCACAGTTCTACAGACCCTTTCGAAAAGGAGGAACTTAGGCCTTCGACTTGATGACCAGGAAAACTTCCTGTAAACCTCTTGTTGAAAAGATCCTTCAAGGGCGCGTGCTGCACCATGTGCAGCACCGGTCCGAAACGTGTTGAAAACTGTTTGACTGTGCGGAGGCAGAGGTGCGATGGGTGGAGCCGGGCCCCCCAAAAGTGAAGGTGGTTCCAGCTACCACTGGCCGGCCAACAGTGAAGGTAGTAGTGCCGGACACTCACCTCCCAAAAACGTCGACCGGGGGGGGGGGGGGGAGCGTTAATGTCGACTGAGCCTATCCTTCCAGGTCGTTACCGCTAGTGCGCGGAAAATAAGCAAAACAAACGCAAAAAAAGATTATTGAAAGCATATTTTTATGTATACGGCGGCATATATGTACATTTAAAATAAACGTGTTTGGTAAATGGTGTGTTTTGAAGTGAAAGTCAGCGAGACTTTACAGATTTTATCAAGTAAATTTTGTTATAACGTACTGCGAAGGAAGTAGGTCGGTCCAGGCAGTAACCGCCGAGAACCAGATTTTTGAATAATAAAATAACGATAAATTATGCGAAATTTCTACTGTTATAAATCTGGTGGTTGAAGATGTCAGCAACTGCGACTTCTTAGGTTCTGAAAGGCAAGTGCTGTTCTACCAGACAGTAAAAGAATTAGGTCGATCTGAGCAGCGGCCGCCGAGAACGAGAATTTCAAAGAATTAAGCGATTTTAGGTTACTTACAAGGGAAGTTCGCCAAATCGAAATGGCCGATTGATACGTGGTATATACCCGGACGCGGGGCTCGGAAGGTTAGTATCAAATGTGCGCCCATTAGCTGCGACGCGTTATTGTGAAGCAAGTTATGGCCCTCTAAAGTTTTTGGCGTGTGCATGTCTAGAGAACGCACAAATGCTCCGGTTGTGGTCGTCTGGTGTAGTGGTTAGCGTCTCGGACTCACAGGTGACCGGTGAGGGTTCGAATCCTGTTGCTGTCCACATGTTTTGCGTTCTTCTCAAAAATCATTTTTTACCTGTTTTATGTATTACTGAGGCAAAAAATGACACATACGGGTTACGGGATAATTTTTCTCACGAAAATTCGACCAATGCTTCATATGTAAGATTTTCGTAGAACATAGCAACGACTTTTTAGCGAAGGCTTTTCAATTGACTTTGAAGATTTGCCAAATCCTCACTCCCACATACTTTCTTCGATTGCACGTAGTATTTACGTGACAATCTCCAAGTTGTATCACGTCGTACTACTGATTGTTGCTAATGGGCTACCTTGTGAGAATGACATCGCAGGATCTATAATTAGTAGATTAGTAATTAGTATAATTAGTTTAACCACCCGTATGTGTCATTTTTTACGTCAGCAATGCATAAAACAGGTAAAGAATGAATTTTAAGAAGATCGCAAAACATGTGGACAGCAACAGGACTCGAACCCTCACCGGTCATCTGTGAGTCCGAGACGCTAACCGCTACACCACACGACCACAATCGGAGCATTTGTGCGTTCTCTAGACATGCACACGCCAAAAACTTCGGAGGGCCATAACTTGCTTCACAATAACGCGTCGCAGCTAATGGGCGCACATTTGATACTAACCTTCCGAGCCCCGCGTCCGGGTGTATACCACGTACCATGCGGCCATTTCGATTCGGCGAACTTCCCTTGTTAGTGACAGCTGACGTTCCTATAAAGTCCAGCTCCTATAAATCTGGACTGTGAAGGCATGCAATGTTGCGACTTCATGGGTTTTGTAGAGTAAGAATTGCTTTATTGGAATATGCCTTAGCCGTACCGACCCATCAAGATACCGCCGAGATCCACGCTTTTGAAAAAACTGGTAAAAAACCGCTTTTTAGAATTCAACAACTCATAACTTCTTCAGAATTGCATGAATCATGTTGCGACTTCATAGGTTAGATTCTTCTCATCAAGAGCTTTCAGATGATGTATAATAGGTGGGGGGTTCAATGATTTTTGCAGCTTTAACCCAGGGTGGAGGCTTTTTACCCCAAAGTCTCCACTTCGCCCATGTCAATGTATTGGCCGGAGACCGCCAGTGGAGACTTTGGGGTATAAAGTCTCCACCCCCGGGCATATGCCGTGAGAGGCGCGAAACCCCCACATATTATATATCATCTGAAAGCTCTTGATGAGAAAAATCTAACCTATGAAGTCGCAACATGATTCATGCAATTCTGAAGAAGTTATGAGCTGTTGAATTCTAAAAAGCGGTTTTTCACCAGTTTTTTCAAGAGCGTGGATCTCGGCGGTATCTCGATGGATCGGTACGGCTAAGGCATAGTCCAATAAAGCAATTCTTACTATACAAAACCTATGAAGTCGCAACATTGCATACCTTCACATTCCAGATTTATAGGAGTCTGAACGTCAGCTGTCACTAAGTAACCTAAAATCGCTTAATTCTTTAAAATTCTCGTTCTCGGCGGCCACTGCTCACATCGACCTAATTCTTTCACTATCTCGTAGAACAACACTTGCCCTTCAGAACCTATGAAGTGCAATTGCTGACATCTTCAACCGCCAGATTTATAACAGTGGAAATTTCGCATGTTTTTTTCGCTATTTTATCATTCGAAATTCTGTTCTCTGCCTAGATCGACTTACTACATACATATATGCTCTCAATACTTTCTTTTGCGTTCCTTTTGCTTTTTTCCTTCTTTTAAGCTCAGCAAAATTTTTTTCAAACCCAAAAGTGAAGGTGGTCACACCGTACCAGCTCAAAAGTGAAGGTAGGCGAAGACTCGGCTCCGACTATCGCACCTCTGCGCGGAGGTAAGAAACGTGAAGTTGATGGATGGGATGAAGATTGATTAACCAGGAAATTTTGTAGCTCGTTAATATATCATCCCAAATCTAGTAGTCACTCAGTGAATTAATAACTTATGTGTGCTTTCGAAGGTTCCTTACGGGGAAGGTACTTTCAATGGCCGTGGCCTTTTGATATGAGATACATATCATCTAAAGCAACTTTAAACGCTGATTCTAAATCTGCTTTCCTTTTCTGCGGAGCGCTCTTTTGAAGAGAGTTATTGAAGCATGAAAATCCTATTTTGGGGGTGTTTTTTAAGCTAGAAAGCGCTGCTACGTGCGTTGGTGCTGCAGTGGTGTAATGGTTAGTATTTGGCATTGAAGGCGAAAGGCCGATGGTTCGAATCCAGCGTAGAGCGTACCATTTTGCACTACGAATGTGAGTTCAAAAACCACTCTAATCCGTCTGCAGACACTTATTGTACTGCCCTTGTCAAATGTGACTTAAAGGCAGTGTCCGGGCAAGAACTCGATTTTGAGATTTTGTGCTTACCCGGGCCTATTCGCTATGCTGAATCCGAAAATCCACATTGGAGAGCGCGAAAACGACGAAAAAGGGCTCTAACAGTGGAGGGAAATCAGCAAGTGGGCGGGGTCTTCCCCACTGTGAACTCACGCTTCCATCTTTCAGAGCAACTTTCTCGAATCCGTTAGCCGCCCTGACATCACTATCGATCAAGTGCAAACGAATGACTTGAAACTGGAATCAAAAAGATCGCCTCCCCCCCCCCCCCCCCCAAGCTGGAAGCGTGAATTCACAGTGGGGAAGACCCCGCCCACTTGCTGATTTCCCTCCAGTGTTAGAGCCCCTTTTCGTCGTTTTCGCGCTCTCCAATGTGGATTTTCGGATTGAGCATAGCGAATAGGCCCGGGTAAGCACAAAATCTCAAAATCGAGTTTTTGCCCGGACACTGCCTTTAAGGAGAAAATTTTCTGGCAGAACCGCTTGCTTGTTGAGATTTGTTTTCTCCGCAAAAAAATTCGTGTACAGAGGTGATGCGAAATTACAAAGTGAGCAAAACACAAAAATATATCACAACGGCAACAGCTTATGAAGATAACCTCCTCGCAGTTCTCATGCTCGCAAGTACCCATTAAGTTACTAGGGAACAATAGTGGAGTGGCGTTTCAAATGAATTCATAACCTTTCAAATGGCTTCAATCAAACCGGATTCGAACCATCGACCTTTCGCCTATAGTGCCAACAACTAGCCATTACACCACTGCACCACCAACGCACGTAAGCAGCGTCCTCAAACTCAAGGAGCGCCCCAAAATAGGATATTCAGGCTTCCATAAATCTTTTCAGAAGAGTGCTCCGCAGAAGAGGAAAGCAGATTTGAAATTAGTGTTCGAAGCTGCTTCAGATGGTATGCATCTCATATCAAAAGGCCACGGCCATTGAAAGTACTTTCCTTGTTAGTCATGCCATTTTTGAGCAAACTGAACGGAACCTTTGGTCGTTTTCAGACAAACAAAGGAATCAAATTGTTGCAATATTGACTGCTGAGTAAGCACTTCAAACATAAGGAACCCACCTAATCAGTTCAAGCCCAGGGTTTGGCATGTGGATATCTCCTACAAACTTCTGACCTATCCATCGAAAAAATTCCAAATTCTCACAAATTATATACTTTTTTCTTTGTTATTGCCATCCAGTCCAATTCGCTGCGTCTGTTTACCTTCATTTGTCCCTACTCTTTCTCTTTGTCATTTCTTGTGTACTTTATTGAGAATACTGGTGAAAGGTTTGGCACCAAGGAAGTCACACCCAGTCCCTTTTCAGCCAATATACCGATTTCTCGAAAGAACTGCACAACATTCACTTGTTATTATCCCTCCACATTTCTAATAGAACTCTTGATAATGACCATTCTAGGTATTATGATTGCCCTCAAATCTCACAGCTAAGTCCTCACATCAGATAAGTTCGCCTTTAGATAGGTCCGCTTTTTTAGTTGAGGTCCTTCAGATAGGTCCGCCTAAGGTCCGCTTTTTTAGTTGAGGTCCTTCAGATAGGTCCGCCTACAGATAAGCCCCTCTTTTCCATTATAAATACCCTGAAATCTTGTCAGATAAGTCTGGAGACTGTCAGATAAGTCCGGACTTACCTGTAAATGATGTTTAAACCACGGCCAGGTTTAATTGCAAGAAATTGCACATCACAACCTTATAACTATTATTTATTACTTTACGATAACATGAAGCCAAAAGTATCAAGCATACCCCCGATACATAGAGCCACGTACTCTGGTAACCTTCACTTTGAGGACTATGAGGGGACACGACCTTCACCTGGAAAAAACAGAAGTCATCCGGGGCGAAGCACCGGATGTTATCATCCTGACTATTTCGGAACGAATGCTAATGAAGCAATTATAGGAATAATATCGTTAGTTTATCTCAGCGACACCGAGAATTTGCGTTTTTTAGCCTTTTTTACGTCGGAAGGAAGGTTTTAGTAAAATTTTCGCCAGAATTCAAGACGAAATTTCTCTGTTAACCTCTCATTTGACCAAAATTGAGTATCAGAAGTTTAGGAAAGCTGTTGGAGTTATATTAAAAGAGAAACTGCGCTTGAATCTTTCGCAGAGGGTCGCGCATGAGAACGCTGGTCTATCTCGCTAATGAGTGGCTTTCAAAGCTTGGGACGTTGTCAGTTCTTCTCGCCGTGTCATGACGATCAGAATGATATATAATGTTGTGGGGTTTCGTTGAGACCCCGCAGAGATCTACGACCAGAGCCAAATGCCCCGTCGGCTCTGGTCTGTCTCCGCTGCTCGTCTGCCTCTCCGCGCGCTGCGCGCTACCTCGCTACCCCAAACGCGGGGCGCGGGGCATTTGGCTCTGGTACCCTTTTCTCCGCTGTTTCGAACCCAATTTTAGCAAGCTATATATCATTTTGAAGCTCTTGATCTCTATTTTCACGCTGACAACGTCCCAGAATCACATTCTTTGATTTGATCGAGAAATCCGGCAAAAACTTTGCTTTTGAAAATCTCTTGTTTTTCTTCTAGTTTAACTCTTTTCACGCGGTTTTTTCGTGCATTCTATAGATCTTGCTTCTGCTCATAATGCAAACAACCACCCAGCTCTTACTTCTTCGATTATGGTAGAATTTTTTGCGAAAAATCGTAAAAAGTGCGTTTTTCTTTACCTTGTTCTGTTTCAGTGCTTTCGCAGCGATTTTTTTCCAGCTTGGGCGATTGTTGCTGAGAACAATAAGCGCAACAATCCAGACAACGTCCCAGGAAACAGGAACGTCAATGCGGGGGTAAAAATTTAAAGGACGCATCAAAAATCAAAACCCCGTGTTGCGAATTGCTGGTCCTGGAGCGAAAACTTGCACCTTGAAAAGCCGCCAACTGAAAGATTTCAAAGCTTTTTGCAGCGTTTTTATCCGTTTATCAGCCGTTTCTTTTGCTTTTTATATCCGTTTTACGTCATTTTCTCTTCTCTTATCTTCTTCAAACAACCTTCACTGTTTATGACGTCAGATGTTCAAACAACCTTCACTTTTGACGCCCTGTCTCTAGACTATCGAAGGTATGGTATCAAGTGTATTTACACGAATTAGTATTAGCTTTATGGACGCGCGGCTTTGCTTGATGGTGGTTTAACCGGAGCTATCATGCTAGACTTATCTGTAGACGGACTTGTCTGATGTGAGGAGTTGTCCGCAAGATTTTTGGCGGTGCAAAAAAGTGGACTCATATGTAAGATTTTAGGGTAATGAGGTTTCAGACATGATAGCTTTTTGATGTTCACTGCTTCTACTGATATTTTCGATGTTGATGTTGTCGATGTAAATATTGTTGATGTGGTAGTAAACTGCACCGCTTCGCAATTTTAGGGAAGTCAATCACTCGTCGGATAACGAGTGGAGCAGGGATAACAGTGATATGACTCACACTGAAAGTTCTCTCGCCTCTGCATATCCGTTCTGGAGCCCCACCTCTGAAAAAGGAAAGTTCAAAAGGCGCCTACACAAAAATTGATGACTATGCAAAGCACAAATCTAACTGCCGATAATTATGCCGATGGAAATCAGAGCCATACAAATTTTGCCGTCATCAGCTCCATCGGGATGTTGTTAGATTAGAAAGCAAAACATGGCTTCTTGGAATTTACTACGAGCTACCCCTCGATAGAATTGCAAGGCCTCGTATATCTTCTTCACAACTCAAATACGGCATTGGCATGATGTTTTGTACGGGAGACGGTCGAATGGCGCGCATTGATCGGCTGTTACTGACTAAGAAAGCCATGAAAATGGTTCAAATCTACTTGTTTATTCCAGATCCAACTACATCTTCACTACACTTTCATATAAACTGGCAAAATTTTCAGACTCTGAAAATCGTGCTTAGGTGGAGCACGATTCCATTCTGGCAATGGCAGCCGCCGAAACGCGCGCCTTTCGACATACACCCGTTTTGTACTGCCTTGCCACAGATTTCCCACAGACGTCTTACTGCATTATGTTTCGGCTATATGTTGCAGTCAGAAACTTCAAAACTTTCAAACACATTATTTTGTCTTGGCCGCCATACACCTTGTAAGAGTTATTCGACTAAAAAAACTGTGCATAGACGACTGCTTGTTGGGTAGGACCGCCATTTTTTTTCTATTCTATTAGCAGTACGAATAATAGTGCACAATCGAAAAACATTCCGAATTTGCAAATTTCTAGCCGAAGATCGGGTACTCGTCAAAAAAGCACTGTGACTAAGTCAAAACTCATGTTACGTCAGTCGATCTTATTTCCACGTTGCTTACGTCACGGCATCGTATAACTTCATATGGTGTCGAAAGATACGCCAATTTTGCATCCTTTCATAAATCTGCAATCTAATGCGACAATACCGACGAGAAAGTATGCACAAAAAACGACGTTCAGTTCCTTCACAACCGCCTTTGGAGGCAGGGCTCGGCACAAGGTGGCTAATCTTATATATAAAGCTGAATGTCTGTTTGTATGTATGTCTGTCTGTATGTCTGTCTGTCTGTACGTATGTTCCGAATAGAAAATTCCATTTCTGAACCGATCCGGACCAAACTTGGCACACATACACTTCGGGCCCCGGCGGGTGTCATAGGCTACTTTTCGTCATCGATCGATATCGATTTTATCGATTTTTTGCAAAATTTGAGCTACGGGGCTGGGAGTTGGCACAGGGGGGTAATCGAGCATGCTGATCACCCCCGTGGGGGTGATCAGCATGCTCGATTACACCCCCCTGCCAAATTCCAGCCCCTAGCTCAAATTTTGCAAAAAAATCGATAAAATCGATAAAAGTAATGCACGGTTTCGAAAACTAATATTGTATTCGTAACCAGCATGCTCGATTACCCCCCTGTGCCAAATCCCAGCCCCCTAGCTCAAATTTTGCAAAAAATCGATAAAATCGGCATCAATCGATAACGAAAAGTGGACTGTGACACCCGCCGAGGCCCGAAGTGTATGTGTGCCAAGTTTGGTCCGGATCGGTTCAGAAATGGAATTTTCTATTCGGAACATACGGCGGAGCCGGGTATGCCAGCTAGTTGAAACATAAGACGAAGTCCCCCTTGACATTTGCGAATTCTTACGAAGTCCTCTTTGACCCTAGACCATAATCCCTAGAAGATTCCCAAACAACGAAGCGTTGATTAAAGAAAAACGTCGCAAATTTTGAGTCTTTTCGGCTACAAAAAGAAAACTCCCTTTGCTTTTTGTCCCAAAAACGATATCCAGCTTGCTTATATAAGCCACCTGTGCCGAGTCCTGTTAGGAGGAGAATACTGAATGTCAACTTCGGTTCAATCCCAATTGTTTTTAAAGCAATCTTATGAGAACATTCGATTTTTGAGTGACTCACTATGCCACACCGCGGAAAGCCCGATAAACAGGGCCCGGCATGCGTTGATTTGGAGGTTTTTAGGAAACGAAGTCCCCCATACTTCGCGAAAATTTACGAAGTCCCTCTCGACGTGAAAATCAGTAGGGAAACCCTAATTCAATCAAAAGAGCAACGAAAAAGCGAAAAAAAGCGCATTTTAAGGTATGTAATATAACAAAAAAGCAAAAAGAAAACATTTCGAGTCGATTAAAGGCTCTGCCATTTGGTATAGTACCATTTTGATGCTGGGAATGTCGAAAATCTCCTAGGCCAACCAAATCTGTAGCCTCAACAATCCTGCGATGCATTTTTCGCCACATATTTCGAAGGACACCGCAAGTGATTGGAGCGCGATATCTATCAACGCGTAAAATCATAGTACTTTTGACTCAAAAAAGGGGAGAAGCAACGGCTTGATCCGTTCTCTTCACTATATGATAGATTTTTGACCGTTCTAATCGTCCAAATCAAAAAGGTCCAAAACTTATGTGAACTCTCCGATATTTATGCTCCGAACCAATTCAGTTGGTTTGGTAGTTGGTCTAGAAACCAACAAATTCGAGAACGGATATTAGGACACTTAAGTTTTGGGAACTTTTTACATAACATAGTTTGGAGTAATATTGTATATACATAGTCCAAATTCGGAGCCATGTGATTGTTTGTACGCTGTAAACAAGCCATTTGTTTGTTTGAGTCTTGCATTTGAAATCAGGGTCAAGCTTGTGATGCGACTGTCGCAACGGGGGTCGTAAGAGGGTATCTAAGGTGGGGGGAGGGGGATGTCGTAGGAGGTAGTTAGGCTAAAATACCTTCAAAGGGAATCAAAAAGCAGACAATTAGTTATGTTATTTACAATAAATCTATAAACAAGGAAATCAGAATAAAAAAGATAAAAAATTTGTAGAAATTCTCAGAAAAACATTTACAAGAGCTCAAAACACTTTTGAAGGATGTATTATTTGATAAAAATGCTAAATATACCGATTTCCCTAGAAATCTTGCTTCTGAGGCCTTCCTGAAGTCTCACACACTCGCCGAAAGCGAATGTCTTTACCAGCTGTGACCATCATAAAATTCTAAATCTTATTGTAATGTTTTTCACGGGCTCATATGATTTATCTGTACTTTTGAAATGCTTCGCTATATCAGTGCAAAATTTGGTGTTATTTTGTCACTGTGGATTTTCTTATGATTTTATGTATGGTTGCAGAAAGTCAGGAAAGGGGGGGGGGTCGTATCTGGGTCGCATCTAAATTTCTTCGGAGCTATTGAAGCTTGTTGGCTGCAATTCTGCTGTAATATGAGGCCATCCTCCTACTTTCCCTCATAACAATTGCAGGCTGTTTTATAACTTCTCTGGTAAGTTACAAAATTTTAAGCTCAAAAATCCCAGTTTTTGCTTTTCAGGATCGCATCTAAATTTGCGAGAGTCGCATCTAAATTTTTTCGAGCTTACTGCTCCTCAAGAACTGAAACTTTTTCTTTGGATAGTCTGGGCACTCTGCTACAGAACCTGTACTTTGCAGCCTCTCAGCCTTTTCCTGGCCTTAGTTACGAATTTTCAAACTACCGTGCTCATGCACGTTTTTGACGTCGTTCTGGACGGCGCTCAAGCGGTTTTTTTCGCGGGAAAAACTGTGGAAGAGGTAGGAAGTAAGCTTCTTAGTCGAAAACATCTTTTGTAGTTCAAGAATATCATTTTTTTTCTCCGTGCAAAAATTTGTGTCGCTTACGGGAATCGAATTTGCTGGCCTGAAGTATGCCTGAAAATTCAAAAAAAACTTACAGAATCTCAAACATTATTAAAGGTGTGTATGTGTGCTACAGATGATGGACGCACCCATTGGCCTAGAAATTCCGCTTCCGAAACCTCACTGAAGTTCTCACGCAGGTGTTTTTTGAGATTGACATTCGTTTATGCAGGTTACCGCGAGGATTGTGGGCAGGGGAGGTAAGGGGGATAAATGGGTGAGGGTGGGAGGGGGGGAGGGAGGGGGGGGGGGTCGTACGGATGGGTACCTTCAAGGGGGGGTCGTAAATGAGGGCCTCGGATCGCATCAGCACGCTTGACCCTGTTTGAAATTCGCGCGCTTGCGAAAGAACACGTTCAACTGTGAAACCTGACACGTTCGTCGTGTTTTTTTGGCGCTTCCTCCAGGACTTCATAAAAACGATGTCCCCATTGCTTCTAACTCCAAAAAACGAAGTCCAATTTGACCCCAAACCATCGGTGCCGGGCCTTGCCGATAAAATTTAAATTCTGTGTTAGAATGAGTGCAGAATTATGTAAAGGAGCTCGCACCATACTAAGACAGATCTTCTGATCTTTTGAAGCGATCACTTTTTGTCTACCCGCGCAATAGGTGAGCGCTCACTATCAATCACAACTTCATCAACGCACTTGAAAGGATCGGTACTGCGTGTGAGCAGGCCCAAAATATTGCCTGCGGGGCTACGCTAAGAATCCAATCAGTGCAGTTGGAAGTAGTTTAAATGAAGCAAAAATGAGTAAAAGTGTAGGCGAAGAAGGAGCCGTGACTGGCCCATTATTGGGTAGCTTCTTCATACATATCTAAAACATAGAAGCTTTAGTTCTCGAAAAATTTGAATTTTAGCTCGGATCACATGACTAGAGAAAACTGTATTCGGTATTTCTCGAGAACCAAAGCTTGTGGAAGGCTGGAAATTTACGTTTGTACTTTTACGGGTTTGTAGTATACAACTACTTATGTGGAAACGGCACAACACCACTTTGGCAAATGCACGAAAATCTCCGTGTTCTTGATTTCTAACATAGAAAATAATACGGTAACGGCGTGAATTATAAATTACCAGCCGCTCTCTGCCGCTACACGGCAGCTTCGCTTCCGGTAAATCTTTCGTTTTGTTCTTTATTGAAAGTGAAATGCAGAAAATTTGCCATTTTGCACGAACTACTTCGTTTATAACCGGCGCAGAAAGAACAACCGTGGACAATTTCGGCTTTGTCAGTTTATTTCGAATTAACACTAAGCAATGGATATTACGCGAACTGCGAAAAATCAATAAATTGAAAGGGTCGACCATTATAGTTGAACAAACGGCTCATTGAAACACATCCCGCCCATGCGTTATGCCTGGCAAATTTGGTCTATATTCCATAACTCCTTCTATCGTTTTCAAGCAAAGATAATTTCTAGGCAAAAAGTGCAAAAATCCATAAGTCGATAGCAACAAACCGTGTGTATCGAACAAATGGCTTATTAACAACGGCGCACACCATGCATTACGTCTGCCAAATCTGCCTTAAATCCTACGATCCTTTTTCTATTCATCGTGAACGAACATAAAAAAGGGGTAAATCAAATCTATAAATCTAATCTATATATCTAATCTATATCTTTTTGAAAAGTGGTAGTGCTGGCGACAACGAAGGTAACTTACATGCACCGGGGCAAGCTCTTCTTGGGCCTCTGGTGCTTCTTGGCCATGATGAAGACGGTTATGTGCAGTTACGGAGCTCCGCATTGTGCCACGTGCTCGAGTTCTTTGCGCAATGTGCATCTGCGGAATGGGGGTGGAGGTAGGTGCCGGTTCAAACATTACTTGTTGCCGCGAGTCAAGCGCAAAGATCGTTTGTGCTGTGTTCTCGTCGATTGGCTCGTGTCGTCGTTGGCCAACCCGTTCTGGGCTTACACCATGCCTGGATTGATCCAGTGTCTCCTGAAGGCGTCTGTTAAGCTGTGGTTCTTGTTGCCGTCGACGAAGATGACGTTCACGCATTGAGGCAAGACGCCGTTCTCGTGCCTCTGTATTTCTCGGCTACGACGAAGACGGCTACGCTGGCTTCAGAAGTGCGTCTTGCAGTACGGGCTCGGATTCGGCGATATGCACCTGCGACGGAGGTGTGGAGGTGGAGGGTCATTGCTAGGGGGTCAATATCGGCGCCATGTCTCGGGTGTAAAAGTAGTCGAAGGAGGTACGACTGATGGCACCGAAGGCATGGTATGAATGAACCGTAAGGCCGGGATAGGGTATTTTGATTTGGTGGTCATATTTGATCTCGCGGATGAACCATTTTGATTTTGTTGATGAGCCATGCAGTCGACGAAACCCGTTGCGAAAGGTGAATGCATAGTTAAATATCAGCTAGCCCCCAGAATGTGGCATACAAAAAATTAAGAAAAAAGGTTTAAAAAGTTTAGTGGTTAAAGTTGTAGATAATTTATTCGATTTGACCATGCTTAGCTATCCCTTCCTGCCAGTTTTCGCTCAACAAAGATTGAAACCCAAAATTCGATAAATCGATAACCCCTATGGTGAAAAAGCTTAGTGACACCGGCCCCACCCCGAAGTTCATGTGTACAAAGTTTCGTTTGAATTTAATGAAGTTTTCTAACATTTTAGGCCGGTCATAACGAAATTGCTAGGCAATAAACGCAAAAAAAACCGATAAATCGATAGCGCGACTTGGCGATTTTCGCTAAAAAAGCTTAGTGACAACCGCCCCACCCCGAAGTTCATGTGTGCAAAGTTTCGTTTGAACCTAATGAAGTTTTCTGACATTTTAGGCCGGTCATAACGAAATTGCTAGGCAATAAACGCAAAAAAAAACCGATAAATCGATAGCGCGACTTGGCGATTTTCGCTAAAAAAGCTTAGTGACAACCGCCCCACCCCGAAGTTCATGTGTGCAAAGTTTCGTTTGAACCTAATGAAGTTTTCTGACATTTTAGGCCGGTCATAACGAAATTGCTAGGCAAAAAACGCAAAAAATCGATAAATCGATAACGCCACTCGGCGATTTTCGGTGAAAAAGCTTAGTGACACCCGCCCCACCCAGAATTTCATGTGTGCAAAGTTTCGTCCAAATTCCTTGATTCTTTCTACCATTTCAGGCCGGTCATAAAAAAGTGCTTATTCAAATATTATATAAGTATTGATTATTATTATTATTAATTATATTAATTATTATTATTATTAATTATATTCTCATTCACACAAGCACACTGAGCGGCAGCAGTATATATCCTCTTATATCCTACCATGGTTTCGAATCGTACTACCTCAATGAAGAAAAAGTCCGGTGCGTCGAAACTTTCTTCTGCTATGCCTGACTCTAGCAGGCTTTCTAAAGACGCCTCTAACGAAAGGCAAGTTGACTCAGAAACTCTGCTGATATAATCTCGCACTTGAACAATATTTCGTCTTTTTTGGCACTAACTCCAAGCGTACCTACTCAGGTCCTGGATTCATTCCAGGCCCTAAAGTCGGTATTGATCGGGTCACATTCGATTTGCGAGGAATATTTCCGCCAAAAAAGCGTCGTGATACATGGCATCCCTGAACTCTCAGGTGAAAAACGTCCATCCGAGAGACAGGTTGATGTCGAAATGAAAGTAACCGAAATTCTGGACGTTCTGGACGTCGAGGCGAGGCCGTCGGCGATTTTTCGTATGGGTAGGGCTACGGAGGACAAACCTCGTTTGACCAAAGTAACGCTGCCCTCAAGATCCCACTGCCTCGCTGTTCTGAGTAAAGCTCGGTTACTGAGGAACAACCCCGAGTACAAGAATATCTTCATTAGGCTTAGTCAGACAGTGGAAGAGCGCAGGAGAGACTTTGAATTGCGTAAAGAGGCTCGTGAGAAAAATCAAGCTTTGGGTCAAAAAACATACGTGGTATACAGAGGTGAAGTAGTCAAGATGACAGACATTCGCAATAGTCAGAGTCGAGTCCACCTCAGGTAAACTGAATTTCATGCATGGTGTCAACGGAATGAGTTGTATGATGTTATCTAAATGCACGTAGTCTCATCAATAAGATAGATTCATTTCGTCTTCTTCTAGCTATTGATAAACCTGATATTGTCTGTATTACCGAATCCTGGCTCTCATCCTCAATCAATTCATCAGAGTTGTGCTTCAATCTTCCTTATATTGTCTTTCGTAAAGATCGTATAGGAAAACGGGGGGGAGGTATCTGTGTTTTTATTCGAGATACGATTCTTTGCGAAGATATCTCTATACCTGCGTCTACTTTGAGCGATGTGCTAGCACTGAAACTTTTCAATCATACTCTACAGTTAGAATGTGCAATTGTTCTAGTCTACCGCCCTCCCTCATCCTCATACTCTGATGATTCCGAACTTATCCAATTGATACAAACATTTGGTTGTAACTTTCAAAACATTGTGCTTCTGGGTGATTTCAACCTCACTGTTGATTGGTCGACCTTGAGACCACTATGTCCTGATGCTTCCAGATTCATCAATTTGTTTCATGTTCTTTCATTGCAACAGCATTTATTGTACCCCACAAGAAACAACAACATCCTTGATCTTGTACTTTGTACTAATTCCATGACTTATGACCTAACCGTTGGATCTCCTCTATGTGGCTCCGATCATGTTAGCATTTATTTTAGATTGATGATTCTCAATGACTACCATAAGATAAATACGGTGAGTACCTACCCTGACTATTCCAAGGCTGATTACTCGACTATCTCATCCATCCTGAGTACCATTGATTGGTGGACCTTACTTGAGGACTCATCATCAATAGATGAACTTTATCAGCGTTTTCTTGATACACTGAATGATATCTTAACACGTTATGTGCCATTGAAGCAGGAAAAGAATTCCTGCGACTATCCATTGCACATAAAAAATTTGATTGCGCAAAGAAATCGCTTATTCACTTCACTCCGCAATCCCTTACAATCAGATAAATACAAAAAAATCACTAATGAACTGTCTAAACATACAGCTAAATATAATGCATATAGACAGAAATACTTATCTCGAGTGAATCTTACTTCCCTCCATAAATACATCCGCCTTTTTCTAAAAGAGAAACACATGGGCAAAATTTTATATGATGAAGCGGGAAATCCCTTGATGACTGACCAAGAAAGAGCTGAAGGTTTAGCCCACTATTTTGCTTCAGTTTTTCGACCCACAACAGAGTCACATTCAGTCTTAAAACAATCAACTATGCCCTTCTACTCATGTGCCCCACAGGCTTTTCCTTGGGAAGTGAGTAGACTCCTGAAAAAACTCAAGACATTTTGTTTCATTACCAGTGATTTTCTCCCGCAGATTGTTTTCAAGAAATGTGCTGATCAATTAGCTGTCCCCGTTTCAATAATAGTGAACCTTTCCCTCGAATCTGGTGAACTTCCAAAAATCTGGAAACATGGCATAGTAGTGCCTGTTCTAAAGGTCACTAACCCACAACATGACACTGAATTTCGCCCTATATGTATCACTTCGACTCTTTGTAAAATTACAGAAAAGATCATAAAGAAAAGGCTACTCTCTTTTTGCGAAAGAAAAAGCCTCATACCTTCGGAACAACATGGCTTTATACATGGGTCATCTACTACACAACAATTAGTCGCATGTGATTTTTACTGGAAGAAAGCTTTGGCTCTCAAACAAAAAACTGACATTCTGTATTTTGATCTATCCAAGGCCTTTGACAAAGTGAATATTCCAAAACTGATAGAAAAACTCTCCGAAGCAAGAATTGATAGAGATCTTTTGAGATGGATAACTTCTTACTTATATGGAAGAACCTTCTCAGTGCGTGTAAACGCAACCATGTCCCAGATTTACTCTGTGACTAGTGGAGTACCTCAAGGTGGTGTTTTATCACTCATCCTCTTTAACCTATATACTAGAGACCTTCTTCCTCGCTTATCTATTAACAAAGTGAAGGTGGTCGCTTACGCAGATGACATAAAAGTATTTGGCTCTTACTCAGACTTGAATAGAGATGAAGTGATGGACGCTTTGAAAACTAGTCTTCAAAATATGCTGTCTTGGGCTACACAAAATGACATTGACGTCAATCTTGCGAAAAGTGCTTGTCTGACCATTACTAATCGGACACATAATACTATAAATCTAGAGGATTATGTTCACTCTGGTACCTCACTCACCAGACCAATGATTGTACGTGATCTTGGTGTTTTGATAGATCAACAACTCCTTTTACGACCCCATATAGAGCACTGCTCACGTATAGTCTCACGCAATATGTTTCTCCTGCTACGCAATATAAAGCATGCTAATCAAGATGTCTATATCAAGCTCTATACTGCATATGTTCTTCCACATCTAGAGTACGCTAGCCAAGTTTGGAGTCCCTTTCTCAAAAAAGATATTCTAACCCTGGAAAAGGTTCATGC